>WTXV02055519.1:0-13147 GCA_009823435.2 Nymphicus hollandicus | reverse complement strand
TTTTTTATCTTTACCTTTCAAAGAGTAAGATAAATTTAAATATAGTTATGGTATTAGGCCTAGATCGTAATTGTTTTTTCATCCATGGAAGTTTAGTAGACAGAAAGAGAAATCAACATTGTGTTGCTGGTATCTTGTTGCCAGCTGCATTACACAGTCAGCAATGCTATACCAGTATCTCATTATCAGCCCTGTTGGACTTCTTATGCTATCTGGACTTTAGGAAATGAATATGATGAAACGGTTAATAAAAATATAGAGAATAGTACTTAAGAATAAGGTGTTCTATAAAAATCAAGAAAGTTTTTAAAGCTGTTATTCTGTAAGTCTGTTCTGTCAGAGCTGAAAAAGCTGTGGACAGTCAAAGCATCAGCCCACTGCACTGCACTATTCTGGAAAGAACACTTTCACATTTTGTGCAAATGCATAGAGATAATGATATGGCTATAAAGTGTAATATTAGCTATCCATCACTCATATTACAAGTGCAAAACCAAATAAATGACTGTATTACCAAAAACAAACAAACAAACCAACAAAACAAAAAAAAACCCAAAACAATACACAAAAATGTCCATCAAAAAGCCACCAAAAAACATGTGGCAGCAAGGACACTATGGGTACAAAAGTTCGTAGTGTCAAACAAGGTTCTGTAAGCACATCATCAGTTGCTTTCCATGATTGCAAAGATTAACAATCAAAGAGGTAGCATCCACACATTTCAAGTGAGGCATAGATAAAAGTTTGCATTTTAAAGATAATGGGCAGTGCAAGAATGAATAAAATATTTTTTCCTTTATGACAGTGTGTACATAGTCTGGGATCTTTCACGTGATGGTAATCCTGATACCCCAGTCTTAAGAGCTCATTGTTTTTTCTGCTTGCTTTGTGTTCTGCCTATCTTGGTATCACAGCTTCACAGGTGATAATGAAATGGCACCACTTCTTTCAAGGACATTTAATTTGAATGTTGTCAACAACTGCACAAAATCAAGTTAAAGCACAAACCAATAACCTCTCCATTTGCAGCCCAAGCAATACTGTCAAAATACAGAACACACAATAAAAAGCAGCCAAAGCTACTGAAGGTGCTAAGGTGATGCCACAGTTTATCCCCTACTAATTTGGTTGTAATAAGGATATTATAACTGTTATCAAAAAGTTGAGAGGACAATATTTTTTCCCCTTTTAGAAGCTGAAGGCTTGGAATGACACACTTCTTAACTCCATAGCCTTGAAATTAATCCAGGATTATTCAACTGCATGAGAATTGTTAGAAGACTGGAAACAACATCCCGCACTCTGTCTTTTTATTGTAACCTTCCTTATAGTATCATCTTGCAGTGAAACCTGAATATCCTAATGGGATTAAACATGAAAGAAAGTCAGGAAAAAAAAATCACTGGATTAGAATTTTAACTGAAGCCTTCTGTGAGAAAGACCACACCACTGTCAGTGACCTTTCTCTCCCCATGTGTGATCCCAGTTGTGCCTAGTCAAGTGTCCAAAGCAGACTCTATCAGTTCACGCTGTATTTATCCTTTAGCTCCTAAACCAGGTGTCTTGTTACTAAGAGAACAAGCTTTCATGCTATTGATCAGGGTGTATTAACCACCCTACAAAAGTGCATAATGTTCTCTGGTATGAAAAGCAGAATGTAATGATGCTATTTAAGACATGAGTTTTGTATTGATAAAAAACATCTTACTGAGCAAAATTCTGTTCTATCAAGTAGGGAAAAGGGGAAAAAATAATGCAGGCTTTTGAGTGTGTTAGAATGCCATTGCTATCTTTAGCTCCAGCCTTTGTTTGTTTTTTGAATGCGCTCTCTGGTAAGTTTGCCTTTATATATCTAAAAAAAAAGGTTTAGAATCTCATACTGTATCTTCACAGCCCTCATTAGATACCACAAAAATGCTTTTCATCTCACTTTTACTCTAAATTCCTGAAGCCCTCCCTAGCTCTGAACAATTATATTAAGTAGGGAGCAGTCATTCACAGAGGAGCAGAAAACCAAGCTCAATCAAAAGAAACTTCTAAAACACTTTTCATTTTTATCATTCTAGATCTCTTTGCCTTTGCAGTGCTTCAAAAGATTCATACTCAGTCTCATAAATGCTATCATAAAACATTAACAACAGTGTAAACTCTAGTGTGGGAGGATATGTATGAGGTTGAATTCCTGTTCCTACACTCAGACACATGCTCCAAATGGGGCAACAAGAGGAACTTTCCTCACATCTTTCCAGACAGTTTATTCTCCTAGTAATGTAACTCCAGCTCAAACTATTGTTGCTCTCCTTTTCATACTAATTGAAATACCTGAAATGAAATCTTACTCATTAATTTGTTTATTTTTGTTTTACTGTAGCAACTACTACATGTAGTGCTGAACCAGTACAAAGTGCAAGAAGATAGTCCTTGACCTTTTGTAAGATAAATGTAAGAGAAGAGACAAATAATAGCTAGACAGCACCATAATCAGGTATGAGGATCAGCAGCCATGGCTACTACATGCATTTTATCTGACAGTTCTGATTTGCAGATTGAGATAATTATTGCCAACATACAATTTCCTATCAACATTTATAATCTCTTTGGCTCCTGTTTTAAGCCCCCGTTTTTATTTCTCCACAAGGAAAAAGAAAATGCCTCTTGATCTGCCCATCACATAAAATGCTCTGCCTTCTCCCGCCTTGGTCTCCCAACCTCTTTTGTAGTATAGAGAAAGAAAACAGAGTAGGGACATAAAGTTTACAAAAAGAATGTATTGATATACAAAGGTCTTCACAAAGAAGATAAATTTAGACATTTGACATGAACATGAATGACAGTTTCAACGCTATTGTTTTAAAAATACTGCTTCCTAGTTGCAGAATTAATTGTGATGAAGTATATTCATCCTGGATGCTCTAATATTTAGGAGCACATTTAATCTGCCTTTTAATTTGCCAAATCTTTAAATCTGCCTAAAATTCCATAGACAAAAGCCCTTGATTATGATTTACCATGTCACTTCCCTCTTTGAATCAACTGGCTTAGCTTTGCCCACCATATTAAGTACCCAAGTTTAGTGCTCAAACTCTGTAATCGAAACAGCACTGCTCCAGTGTGTCCCAGGTTTTCTATCTTACAAAAAATATCTTACCACAGTTTCATGAACAGAATGCTTCACTATTCCTTTCTTTCATTATCTTTCTTCCAATTCTTTGTCTACTTCAGACTCAGTTCCCTTTTTTTCATCCAAGAGACCCACTGATTCCTAAGGACTGTTATTTGTTAGGAGTAATTTATTTGCATTCCCAAACTTATATTTGGATAAATGTGATGTATGCAATAATCATCCCTTCCTAAGGAATCATCAATGGGTTTTTTCCACTATGTTTGTTGGTCTTCTAGAATAGACACATTTCATTTATAAATTATCCAGCAGCATTTGTCTTGAACACTGATAAACACACTGTCATCATAAATAATTTTCCTGGTAAAAGGATTTCCATGGCTCCAAAGCCGTAGATAGATAATTATGAAAACTGCAGTCTGCCCACTGCACGGTACAGAGGGACTGTTTTCTTGCAAGCAAACAACAGCTCTCTGATGAGTAAGGTTTGCTGACCAAAGTAAGGATTAATTAACCTGAAGTTCTCAAATACAGAGTAACTGTTACAGGTATTTACACTGGACTTACTTTTTATATCCAAAATGTTATGTAAATGCTGTATTTGATACAACTATATCATTTAGAAGTCAGATGTTAATGTCACCAAAACTTACTCTATACCAACTTTGGCCAATGTACCCTAATGTATCCCACTGGATGAACAGAAACCAGTTAAATTTGCTATTAATTTGCACAGCAAAAAAATATAGAGACAATACCTGCACAAACCCACACATCATGTAGTCATCAAACAAAGGCAGACTAGGGCGGTCCTCTCGATATATTGTGATTTTGTAGCTGCTCACAACCTGAGGGCTGGGCTGCGAATCATTTGTTACAAGAACAATGACTTTGTTCAATCCAAGGCCAAGGGGGTAGTTAGCAATGCTGGAAGGCAAAACAAGACAGGAGTATAACAAACACTAAAGATACAAAGATTTACACTGCTTTATCTATGGCAGCTAAAATTTACTTGCTCCTTGAGGTTTCTATTTCTAACATTTTCTTTTTCTTTCAAAATAGATATGATTTTAAATAAAAAACAGTGTAAAATAAGATCTGCCACAATTTAAATTTCTTTCAGGAAAACTAAATACCAGCAGTCAAACTTAGTGGTAACAATGTCAATGGCAACAATTCTGACATGGAATCTGTGAATGAACAGAAATGGGAAATGCCGAAAAACACAGAACCTGCATATCCAGGGCTTTTACTTTTCAATGTAAATGACATATTGCTATTCTATTTTCCTTTTACAAGGAAGTAAGTTTTCTCACATGTATCCATGTTGACTGCCAAGTCAGTTAACATTAAAACACTAATGCTGGGTGAAAAAATTTTATGGGAGCTTCTTTTGAATTGATAAATCAAGACTCATTTCCTTTAGAAAATAGAGAAAGCATATAGGCATTAGATCAGTAACAACCATCCAGTCTGGTTAATAGCAGACATTCTAGGTCAAAGCATCTGCTTCATAGTCAGCCAAAACACAATGTGTTGCATAGGCCCTTCATGCCATGAAGCAAAGCTAGCTCTATAACGGTTAAGGATTCTTCCTCCCAAGTGCATCATTGTCCCTGCTCTCCCTTTCATCCACTCACTAATGGCTACTATGTAAATAGGACAGTTCTCTAGTTCTGAGTTACCTGACCCAGATAAATAAACCTTCTTTGTCCCTCCCAACATCCAAAAACAAGTCATGCCCAAAATACCTATTGGGATTGTCCCTGGCACATGCTGCCTGTGAGAGAGATGGTTGGGAAAGCCAAAAGTATGCCAGGAATCAGAGTAGCAATTAAACATCATGGATGATTATGTTTCAGTACTCAAACCTGATGTTTACTGACGACTTTGCTCTCTACCCTGTCTTCTAGCTTTATTCTTCTCTAAAAGATCAGATAAACTGGGACTCTTGCTGATGACAAGATGACCCACTTAGTGGAAGAGGGAAAGGCTGTTGAAGTTGTTTATCTGGACTTTAGTAAAGCCTTTGATGCTTTCCCAGAGCATTCTCCTGGAGAAACTGTCTGCACATGGATTGGACAGGTGTACTCTTTGTCAGGTAAAAAACTGGCTGGATGGCCAAGCCCCAGGAGTGGTGGTGAATGGAGTTAAATCCAGTTGATGCCAGTCATAAGTGGTGTTCCCCAGGGCTCAGTATTGAGGCCAGCTCTGTTTGATATCTTTATCAGTGATTTAGATGGGGGGATCGAGTGCACCCTCAGTAAGTTTGTAGATGACACCAAGTTGGGCAGAAGTGTTGATCTGCTTAAGGGTAGAAAGGCACTATAGAGGGATCTGGACAGGGTGGATCAATGGGACAAGGACAACCGTATGAGTTTCAAAAAGGCCCAGTTCCAGAACCTGCACTTGGATCACAACAACCCCATGCAATGCTATAGGCTTTGGGAAGAGTGGCTGGAAAGCTGCCTGGTGGAAAAGGGCTGGGGATGTTGGTCTATAGCCAGCTGAATGTGATCCAGTTTGTGCCCAGGTGGCCAAAAAGGCCAATAATGTTCTGTCTTGTATCAGAAATAGTGTGGCCAACAGGACTAGGGAAGTGACTGACCCCCTGTACTCAGCACTTGTGGGGCTACGTCTTAAATACTGTGTTAAGTTCTGGCCACTCATGACAAGGAAGACATTGAGGTGCCGGAGTATGTCCAGAGAAGGGCAATGAAGCTGGTGAAGGAAACATAACACAATTCTGTAATATTCTGACGTATTTCCAAAGTTAAGGACACTTTTATTTTTTACACTCATATTTTGTCACTCATACCTTGGCCCTTTCTTCTCGTCAAGGTGTACTTGGCATTGACAGTTAGAAGGTTCTGCTCCTATCTTCACTGTCACCATGTCGAATGGGACTTCTGCATAGTATTCTTTGATCTTTGGGTTAAATTGAGGATTCAGGTCCAGCTGTGGACTGCTGAAGATCTGCCTGATATGAGATAGGGTATCTTTATCTGTTCCAAGAAGGCATCAAAGAAAAAACTGTGAAATGTATGAACATTTTTAAGTAACATGCAACTTCTGGCAGATTGATAACATGTACAGTGACAAGATTTTTAATGCCTGGTCACTCTGATACTCATGCTGCAACGTCTTAATGGATTTTCTACTGGCATTTCATAGAAATTTTTAGAGCCTGGAGGGATTTTAATCATTCAGTGCCCAATGACTCCAGCCAAAGTCACAAAACTCAAAGTCTTAGTAAGCCTTTGAAAATGCAAGGATTAGGTCTAGGAGATCTTGACTCCAGTCAGGTCAGGCCAAAATTCATAACCTACTTAGGTACCAGCCTGTGTACAGGGTTTATGTACATGTGCAATTGCCATTAGTAACTAAAATAACTTAGACATATTCTTAATGCTCATGAGAACAAGTCACATGGAGATATCTAGACCCAAGGGGTCATTTGCAGTACAGCTGGAAGAATGTTTTCTTAAAATTCCTAAATCAACAAATTCCAGCTCCTTCCCTGTGTATGAAACCTCCACAATCAAATCCTATTTGCTCAAATGTATCCTTTATTTTGTAGTGTTTGCCAAATGACTCCTGAGAATAATTATTTGCTGGCAACCTACTTATGACAAATATTTTAATCTAACCTATTAGATTCAGATTTACAGCATAATTACACATTCAAACGTTGCTTTTCACATATGTTCTCTAGTACAGGTTTAAAGCTAGGTACTTCAGAAAATATTCCAGCCAGGAAACTCTTTTACTATAATATCCAAAAAATCTTGTGACTTAAAATATGGCTTAGAAGGGCCATAAATGATGCAAGCAGTTCTATGTGGGCATTTTCTACCCCAAAATATCTGCCTTGAGAAGCAAAACAGGGCAATTTCAGCACCCTCTTGCATGGATTAAAATGTAAAGGAAGTTATTCCAGTGGAAAAACAGAATTAAGCTTAGATTTGTAGGGGAATGGAGGCTTATAAATTGATACAAAAGGTATCTAAAAAAAATTTACAGGTGAGTATAAAGAGTTCTCCAGATCCCCTATGCCTTACCTAGAAAGGTTGTCTCACTACTAGCTTAAAAATTAGGAGGAATTTTAAAAATAAAACTAATAGAGGTATTTTCAAAATTAAATACCATGGAATTGGAATGGTGATGACAGTCAGCCAGTTCAGGAGCATTTCTGGCCTCTGACTGACACTGAGGAGTTCCTGAGGCACCATGAGATCAGCAACAGAGGTGAAATGAGGCCCGATGGGTAGAAAAGCCTTTCTGCCAGAGAGCAGTTGTTTTGCATTTACAAAGCAACCCCTCAGATCACGTGTCAATGAGGAAGGCAGCATAATGCATTGCTCCCACAAAAGACAAATATACTTTAAAGCTTTAAGCATCCTTAAATATACTTTAAATATTCCTACAAGCAGGTATTTTAGAAAAACTCTTCATCTCTTAAGCAGCTCTTTAAAACTCCATGACTGAGCTGAAAACTGACCTCATACAAGGCTGATTAAACTCCACACAAATTTAAAGATCATTCCAGAAGAAAAAAATGTATGCTAAAGTTCTTGGAAATAAGGGGCAAAAGTCTATTGAAGTGAGGCAAGGGATCAATGAATTATGGAATACTCACATTAACATGCACACATAGCAATGTTTAATTTTATGCTTGAGGCTTATTTAACATAATAGCCCAATTATTGAGTGTTTCATAAACATTCTTGCTACTTAAAAATCTTTTTTTTTTTTTCTTTTTTATTTATAACAGCCCACAGGCACTGCACTCACTGAAATATTATGCAGAATCCCCCCCCACCCCCAAGAAATTTGTTTTAGTAATCTCTCTGCTTCCCTCTTAGTGGTCTAGAAAGACCCTGACTTACCATAACTGCATTGTGTTTCTTTAGCCTTACTGGAATAATGCAATGCTGAAATAGAAACAGAAACAATTTATAATTTTCTGCTCTGAGCCTGATTCAAAATCCTATAGGAGAAGGAACTCCCATTGTGTGAATAATAAAAAATACAGTGTACTTTTATGCTTTTTATTTCCTTTATTCTTTTCTTTGCTTTAGACTCAAACACTGCTCATGGGCTCAGCAGAAGAATTTACACAGATAAGGAAGAAATTGGTAAATTGGTCTTCTATATGTAGTAAGCCAAGACCTTTCATCTAAAATGCAACACAATGTAATCTAAATCATGTACATTATCAGAAGTAGTACAAATAGGAAGAACATACCATATATAACAGACCTTACTCTGATCCCTTACCATCGTGATTCTTCCTGAAGTCAGAAGGAACGTTCTGCTTAGGACTTGCATTTTCTTGAGAAGAATTCCTGCCAATTCAATAGGAGACAAATTTCTATATGAATGCAATTAACAAACCATAGGACATTTTTAAAAGATTTCTATATGGCATCCCAGGGCCCATGATACTTTAATATTCTCAATGGAAAGATGAACCTTCTGGAGTCATTTCCCAGCATTAGCAATATTACCTTAATGAACATGATATAAAACACACATTCCATAATAAATGGTAGCATATCACATGAAAAAAGAAAACGAGAAATAAATTACAAAACACAGCTGAATTGCTGGGGGAAGGAAGAGTAGATATAGCCAAGAATAAAATAACCCAAACCATATCTCTTAACTGTTTGTATAACCTTTGGGGTGTTTTTTTTAATATATATTTGAGTTTAAAGCTCAACTTTGTTCAAAAAGAACTGAATAGAAAGGAAGGCCTGTGTCAAGGTGAATATCTGTACCGATGTTAGCATGAATGCATATAATGGAACACCTATGTGTTTTGATTTGTTTACTAATTCAAAACAAATCACATGATCAGCATCCAGAGTATATATAGAATTCCTCAGTGAAAAAAGACAAGTCAATAGGCTTTTCCCCAGTCCATCCACTGGACCTCTGGCTGATAAGACCTTTTCAGAGGTTCATTAGTATTTCTTGAAGCTTTCACATGTTTTCCTCTCAGTATTTTCTGTAGAAGTTCTCATAAAGCAGCTTCTTCCTAGATATGACTGCCCATTCATTTTGTATTTTGAAAGTCACTGTGCCAAGGAATGAGGTGGCAATATTGTTCTGTACAATAAGCCATCACTAATGTTTCAACAGGAGCTTCTGAAAGCAATACTGAGGTCAACCATGGCAAAAGGTAAACTGTCCAATAATAAAACAGAGATTTCTGCATTATCTCAATAAAGAAAGAAGCAGCTAGAACAAGATCCTTGTGTCTCTGTGTGTGCATGAAAATGTAATTTTGAGCTTACAGTATCTAGACACCACCCTAATTTCATGCACATTCATGACCTACTTCAAAGGAGAAATTTAACAAACTATTAGAGGGGGTTTTTCCAAGTTATAAGCCATTTTACACCTCTCTTTCTGCTTGCCAAGAAGGTAATGGGTGAGACCTGTCAAATATATGTTTTCTCCCTGCTGTTCCTTTTTGATTGCCCAGTCCCAATCCCTGTTTTAAGGTGAAAAGAAGATGACTTAATTCTATGAAGTGCCAGACTTTGGTTTAGCCAGAGGACACCTCAGGAGTGTGGCAATGTGTACCATATTGCAAGGTCCCGCATCCCAAAGGAATGGCATGACCTGTACGTGTCAAATTGTAAGGAGATTGCAATTATTATCAGGCAACATTAAGAGCCGTATAACTGCTCTATCTAATTACAGCAGGGTATTGAACAGTAATATTTAGAAGTGCTATTACAGCTAGATACTCAGATTATTATATTTACAGAGACACTCAGATTACAGTGTGGCCAGCAGGACTAGGGAAGTTATTGTCCCCCTTTACTTGACACTGGTAAGGCCACACCTCAAACCCTCTGTTCAGTTTTGTGGCCCGCACTACAAGAAAGACATTGAGGCACTGATGCATATTCAAAGAAGAGCAGTGAAGCTGGTGAAGGGTCTGGAGAACAAGTTTTATGAGGAGCAGCTGAGGGAACTGGGGTTGTTTAACATGGAGAAAAGGAGGCTCAGGGGAGACATCACTCTCTACAGCTACCTGAGAGGAAGTTGTAGCAAGGTGGGTGCTGGTCTTTTCTCCCAGGTAACAAGACAAGAGGAAACAATCTCAAGTTGCACCAGAGGAAGTTTAGATTGGGTATTAGGAAAAAAATTCTTCACCAAAAATGGTTGTGAAGCACTGGAACAGGCCACCCAGGGAAGTGGTTGGGTCACCATCCCTGGAAATATTTAAAAGATGTGTAGATGTGGCACTTACAGCCATGGTTTAGTGGTGGACTTGGCAGTGCTAGGTTAACTGCTGCACTCAGTATCTTAAAGGTCCTTTCCAATCTAAATGGTTCTATGATTTATCTCTGTTGAAGACTGGGCTTTTTAATCACCATCACCATCAAGTACTCCTTTGTCCAAGCTCCTTGCAGTCAGCAGACTGAGGGATGATACAGTTATGAAGTTCTTCCTCAGGCAGGGAGTGGCTGAGATCCTGGACTCTGCAGAGTCCTTTCCTTCACACACTGTGACCCAAGAAGGAACCTTCATCTTTATGAGTGGCCTCTTATTTATTTTGTATCTTGGAGGAGCTATCAAGCACAAACATAATAGACATTGTCTATCAGCGCTAATGAAACTAATGACTGCATGTCAGGTACCCTTGGTGACTACATGCTTGTGAATCTACACAGGGATCTTTCAAAAGGTAGATAAAAAAGGAAAAAATGTAGTCACTTTTGTGGTCTCCAGTGCATGTGTTACTTGTGGATGGTGCAATTTTTAATAGGTCATAAAGAAAAAAAATGGTATTTCAGTAGTCAGCAGAGTTATGAATTTTATTTCTTTAGATAATGTTTTGTAGGTCTCTCAAAAATGAGAAGCCACAGGAGGTAATTTTGTGAGACATGATCACTAGCAATTTTTTTTCTGCTCGATTAACCAGCAATGTGAGCTCTCTGTTTTGTAGTCTTTGCATGGTCTTAGTTTCCATGAGGGCATACAGTTCACCAAATGAAGTATCTTGTGCTGATCTTCCAAAGAGAAATACAAAAGTGCAGACTGAAGAATGGAATTGGTTTCCTTGCACTTAGTCCCAACCTTCCTCCTTCTCTGTCTCTCATTCCTCCCCTTGCAAACCAGTGATCTTATCCAGACTTCTCACTGTTGTCTTCCTCTGCCCCATAGGCCAAACCATGTTTGTTTCTCAAACTGCCCAGGCAATGAGCATCATGAGGTTAAACTCCAAGAAATTATTTCCAATCCAAATTCAGTTTCCAGGCTGCTGCTTCTATTTTGGCCTCACATACAGGAGGCTAATAACACTTTCCCAAACATATCAATTGATTTCATAAAAGCATTTGCAACTTTATTGACCCACTTAGGCTTCTGTCTTCTGCAAATACAGAGGGGTTAGCTTTTCTCACTAATCTGATCCTACCATGCTACCCTGCTGTCTGACACAGCCAAACATACTTGCCACAGTACTTCATAGCCCCTATTCTAAAAGACAGTAATGATGATCTTAGTCATATCACAAGTTGAAACTGTGCAAAGTTGAAAAACAGTGCACAAAGAATGCAGAAAACTGATCTTAGTGCACGTTAGGTAGTACCACTCCCTCACATTCAAAGAACCTTTTCATATGTTATACCAATATATTTGAGATGGTCATTCTCACCTAGGCTGTAACCATTTCATTATAGTTTGAGATGAGCTTCTAGAGTTCTTGCTTCTCCTGTGGAAAGAATTCAGAGAGATCACTAATACCATCTAAGGTTTCAATACTAGTCATGTAGATGAAATGGCTTAAGAAAATTAGACCTTTAAATCCTTTCTTCACCCTGTGTACTCATGATCAGTGAACAGAATAACTGTACAAGACCCAAGTCAGAAGTCATTACTTTTCCCATAAGTATCTTGTCTGGTTGGACAGTCAGCTGTGAAAATCACTGGATTTTGTAAATGGAAATACTGATTTTGCATAGTCAGAGAAACAGGAACTGTTAAAGGAATCAACAAAACAACCTGGCCCTAACTGAAGAAATTCAGGAAAATTGTTCTGATATACAAACTCATAAAATCTCAGAATCTCAAAAAAGATTCATTGAAGCTTGGAGAGAATGCATACCTGAGCTATCTGGGGAGTAAACTCTACTAAGCTCTTTTTTCCTTGCAATTAAGTATAATTACATACATATCTGACATAGGCTTCACCATCACATGTGTGTAGCTATAGGAGTGGAACATTATGATTTTGCAATGTCAAAACACATGTTCTTTTATACAGTGAATGGACAGAATGGCATTATTAGCTTAGCCATTGCAGGAAAATACAGTGCAAAGAAGCAGACTGGCCTATGCCCTGAAGAAAGGTCATGGTACTTCCACATATTTACACATACACAATAATGTTCAGCTTGAAGAAAAACAAAAGAGGCCAAGGGGCTTGCTCAAAGTGAGAGAGTGGCACTGCTTAGATTAGAACAGAAAGCTGCTAAAGATTGGTATGCTTTGATATGCAAACCTAAATATTTCAGCAAAAGGGCAAGGGCTTACACATGAATGCAAACAGCTGCATCTTCAAGTAGAGTGGCTGGCAGTAGCAACAATAATACTTAGCACATTCATGGAAGCATGTAATAAACAGTTACCTAGCATGGTGTTAAAGTATAAGCTCCACTTTATAGCTAAGCAAACAAATATAGAGCTGACTACTGATTTGCTGAAAGCCACACCCAATTTAATGAGGAACAGAATTAAAACTTAAGAAACCTTACAGATGCCTTACATAGTCACTATGGTGTTCTCCAAGCAAAAGGTACAAAATAATGTCATTTGCACATTTAACTTTAGACTTACTGGAATGGAGCATACGCATTGTCTAATGAACCTCTGCTCCCAAGCCCTTGTTTGCAAAATCACAGAATCATAGAATCATAGAATAGCCAGGGTTGGAAAGGACCTTAAGATCATTTAGTTCCAACCCCCCTGACATGGGCAGGGACACCTCACACTAAACCATAT
>WTXV02055514.1:0-13606 GCA_009823435.2 Nymphicus hollandicus | reverse complement strand
GTATTTAGGAGGAGGTTGATGATCTCTGGATCTACACCACCATACATGGGGAGACAGAATCTTACTTATTGGATTGGGATTGACTGGGGAGAAAGTGAAGTGTTTGTAGAGTGAAAATTCTCTGTTTCAGGAAAGAATAAAGCATTTACCACAGCCTTCAAAAGCTCTACACTGGGGTAAGCCAGAACACAGGACAACGTTGTCACTTCCACCCCGTGACAAGAAATTAAAACGTTCCGACAGAATGCCTTGCATATATCTACTATTGGCAGCTTCTAGATTTTATTTAATATTTCAAAGTAGAAAGATTATCTACTTTTAAGCATTAATATTTTCTTCAATTTTCGTTTCAGAGGGAGAAAAGCAAACCTGGTTGTGCCCAAAGGAATCTGGGCTGCACAAATAAAGGGCATGTAAAAACATCAGAAAACACAAAATAACACTTTTGTTTCTAAACTTTAACCTGGATATGTGAGGTAAGCAAGGCTCAGAATGAAACATTCATCTGTCAAATAGTCAGAGACACAACTCTACCTGATCTGCACAGCAAGAATCTCTTGCTGGGGAATCCCTTGCACTGCACCCACTTCAGCAAAGATTATGCGAATATTCAGGTTTGCAGGAATATCTGCACAAATGCCTTTGAAGCTTCCAGTGCTCACACTGGTATCAGAATTAAACAGATCAAGACCTATGGAGGAGAATAGAGTTATTTAAATGGATGTATTATGGAAAACATATTTTCCATAATTATATTATTGTTATAGTCCAGTGAAATACTGGTAATTGCCAAACAGGAACACATACAGAAAATGTTTTCTCTCTATAAAATGCACATAAAGGAGTACTTTAGTATCAGAGAACTAAGGTTCCTAGTAGAATACACATTAGTGCAGTATCCATGTACATATTGAGTTACATGTGTGTGTGTGCACGTATATGGATGGATGAATGGATCCAGGCTCAAAAACCCAGTATCTTTATGCACTTGAAGTCGCATTTTGGTTTTGAGATGCTCTATTCATCGTATGTACATATTTAGACTATCAACAACCCCCCAAACCTCACTTACGTATAATTTCCACCCAGTCACTTGGATCACTGTGACTTGAATTGTCTCTTTTTCCAATGTGAGTAGCTTGTATTAATGAATTCAATTTCTCAGTTACATTTCCTCTGCAAAATGAGAATGCAAGATTAGACAAAAAGTATATCTGTACTGTTGACTACTCTGGGTTCCAATATTTTTGTATTATAAGGTCAGTTTCCTCTGAAAGATATTATCATTCAACAAAACCAAACCTGAACTATTGAGTCATCTGTTAGGGGGAAGAAAGAGCAAAGCATTCCACACCAACAGAATCCTCATTAGAATACAGAGAGATCCAAGTGAAGCCATTATTATAGTTTCTCTTTTAAAATAAAGTGAGATTATCAACCACAGAAAGCTGAAATGCACCATGACCACTTAAAATTAATGTAACTGTGCTGACAATAGGCACTTGTAGACAATCATGTAATAAGCAACAAGAGGGATGCAGGGAAAAACAATTCAACCTACATAGCTCACCTTAAAAGGCTGCAATCTTCATCAATTCCAACTTCTAGAGTGCACCCAGAGAGTGAATCCAGCCCAAATATAACTGGTGTATGAGTTGCTGATGTACATAAACCTCTGCCAGCTATGAAAGGAAGACATCTTACTGAGCTTTCCTCTGACAACCTTTCAATTTCTAGCTTTCAATTTTGTGCAAAAATATTGAACAGGAGAATGCAAAACACAAGTGGTATAATTCAAAGACAGATACAAGTTCATTCAATTTAAACTTCCCAAGAAAGCATTAGAGGCTTACCACTGAATTTTGAACAAAGGCTAGGGAATAGTCTAGAAGGAACAGTCCAGAAAAGCAATATTTGGCAGAGGTTTTTAACTGAAATAAGTGAAAAAACACCAAACAAACAAAAAAACCACAGCCAACCAAAGCCAAAAGAAAACACCCACAACATTTTAGCATTAACTACAGCTGAAGTTGCAACCTCACAAGCCATTACCTGGCTGCCAAATGTTTAGGCTCCCAGAAGTGTCAGAAGCGTTCAGATTTGCAGCTCTCACTGGTTTTCCAACTTGATAACCTAAACACAGAAGGGTAAATCCTGAGCACTGTATAAGAATCTATAAGCATTAGCATTGTTTTAATAATAAATATCATTACTCCTGAAGTAAATGAACAGCCATTTCCATTACAGTAGGAATACCCTCACTTAAAGTAATCAATATCTGTACAACAAAAGCCTCAGAACCAATCCCACTTATTACAATGGCAATGTATTGAGACAGGAAGGTCAGGACTAGCAACATAACATGTAAACCAGCTATAAAACACAGTCACTGGTAATAATCTGTACAGTATTAATTCTTTTAAGAGGCAAAATGAAGTATTAATACCTGGATTCCCAGACAGTTCTGTTGTATTAGTGCTCTCTAAACTTAGAAATTGGACTGTGAATCTCTGGGTCAGTATTTCTGGTAAAAGAAAAAATATGACTTTACTTTTAAGTAAGCAAAAATATGCTTTAAATTGGCATAAAGTATGCTCTATGTAGGATGTAAATGTCCATCCTTCATTAGTAACACAAATAATACAAATTAATGAAAATCAGACCCTTAAATTTTCTTTCCAGAGTCCAGGGGAAGTTCTTTTTAAGTATTATTAGTAAATAAGAGGTTCTATCACAGAACTTCCATGATGAAGAAAGAAACCCATCAAAAACTGTAAGAGAAATCTCATGATACCTCCATCACATAAACTTCCGAGGAAGACTGTGACATTTACTTGCTCTATGTTCTTGTCTTTCCAAATGAACGTATAATGCTCCGCAAATGTTACATTTTGACATAAAACCTCAGCAGTAGGAAGACTTTCTGTCAGAAGAAAAGGCCATAATGAAAAGCATAGAAAGCTGCGTTACTGGAGCTGAAAAAGAACATGTTAAAAAAGCTGCAGGAAATCCTGGGAATTAAAACATCCCTCTTCTTGAGAATTTATTTCACTGTTAAAGTCCCATCTCATTAGGACAGTGCAAAAGTACAATTCCTTAGCTTCTCAATGCTTTAACATCAGTGATTCCAGGTCCTTGTGTAGCTAAACCTCTCCAGAAGAGCCCAGCACTGTACTTTACTTCACCAGCTGACACAGTTCTCTGCTCTCCCCCTGCTTTCATCTCATCCCTCCCAGGGAGCCATCACTGCCCAGTAAAATGCATTAGCTTGGATTCCATTAGTTCCATCTGTGCTGCATTATCCTCCCACTGAGTGGGAACCACTGTTCTACATCAAATAACTGCTTCACTGGCTGACAAAGGCCCTTCAAAAGGCCTTTTCTGTAACAAGAGGTTACAAAACAGACACATGTCCATCTGTTTACATTGTCCATCCCACTTATGTGTTCTTCTTTGGGATTTTTTTTTTAAGCATTCTTTGTATCTTTGGGGTTTTGTTTGTTCAGTCTTTTTTTTTTTCCTCAAAAATTACTTTTAATATAAGCTAAAGGACCTGATTTCTTAACCAACTTTAAATGAAGTTAGGGTAAATTAAGTACTTGCTGCTTTGCAGTAAGCAAAACAGTTCACTTCTTGAGTATACAATAACACACAAGATACCTCCTAAGAACTGCAGCAGACATTCTAGGCATCAAAATAATCTATTTCTTATATAGTCCAGGTTAGGTAAGAAACATTTATTAAATGGAAAAGACATACCGCTTTCAGTGATGAATTTGCCAGTGTCAGTGATGTTCCCATAGACAACATTTTGTTGGATGAAGTCTGAGAATGAAAAACAAACACTGCAGTATTCCTGACTAATGAGACAGACACACTGTTTTCACATCCCAAGTGAAATCCTTGTTGTAACAATGAGTAGAAAACTACCTAGAAAATTAATACCGGTAAAAGACCAAAGCACTTCTGTATTTTGAGAGCACAGTTAGTTATCTCTGGGACTTACAAAGGTAATAGAGATGAACAAAATTAGACAATGACATAAAACACATTATTTTCATGCTGGTAATCATCTCAAACTGCAGAATGACACTTCATAAGTATATGCTTTTGTAATGTAGAAAGTAACCACTTCTCACTAATTCTAAAATGATGATACTGCACCCTCCTGACAGGAAAAGGGCTCTGCAACAGTCTGAAAATAGAAAGTGGGAGGGATGCTGTTCTGTCACTTCAGGCAGTATGAGTCACCAGGAATAGATAAATGGAAACCAAAAGCCAATCCCACTATTTCTTATATCTTAAATCTTGAGAAATAGAAGGACAGTTAATAGATGGTCATCAGAAATAGACCATCCCCAAATGCTGAACTACAGCCACCAGGTAACAGATATTATACGTAGCTGCTATGTCAAGCCCTTGGGTTTGTTCTGTTCTAGCAGCTCTGAGAAACATAAACCCCATTTTTGTTCAGGCTTATGCAGCATACCTCCAGTACCACTGTTTATTCTCACGTCATGGGGCAGTCCTTCCTCATAAGATGCTAGACTGGTAAGGCATCTGACATCAAAGTCCCGGAGATATGCCACAGGGGCATGTACAACACACTGTCCAGCCATGGATTGCTGCAGGTGGTTCAACAGAAATAAGGACATTGGGCATTGTTCTAGCCACTTGCTTTTCATTTGAAGACTGGTTGTTAGTGAAATGATAAGTCATAAACTATTAATTGGGATGCCAAGCTTGCTTTTGCTTCTGGAAATAATTAAGACATTATGATTTTGGGAGATCACGAAGGATAACGTTTACTTTTAATAATGATTTTGTGCCTTGTTTGGTTTAAAGAAATGTATTCCTCCACTTGAAACAGCAAGTTGCAGAATCTGGTTACAAAACCATAAAGAGTGTGATATACAGAGAATATCAAACAAGCTAAGAGAAATCAAAATATCATAAACACAAAGTGATTACCTGGGGAACAGTAAAATACTCATTTTCTTCTGTCATAATTGGATCTCCTTTATTGTAACCAGTGAAAAGTTTCCCAGGAGAAGTTTGCAAAGGGATCTTAAATGAAGGACCTTTGGGTGCAGAACTGCAAGCAAGTTTAAAAATTAAATCTCTATCTCGCTCCAATAAATATACATTTGATTTCATGTCCCATGTTCTCATACAGTACCAATGACATTTCTCCATTTGCATTTAAAGTTTACATCCTAAAATTCTAATTTCAAAGTTACTTTCACTATAAAACCAGCTTCTATTTTCTCTAACATGCTTAATGCATGTGTTAAGACCCTTCAGACTTACATAGAGCCATGATAGAAGTAGCCAAGAAATGGTGTGTTGTTAAGAGAAGACTGCACGCAAAGGAAGGGAAACCAATCAGGGATATATTCCATTGATTGAGAAGAGCACAGCTGATCAAAAGGTGGGTTTACATCCCCACCAAACACTCCAGTGAAACATGATTCATTGAATAACTGCTTCAAGTCTGGTGTACACTCCTGAAAGGGAAAAGAAAGGTCACTGTAGCACGGTAACTGCATTACCATAGGCACTAGAGCCATACTTGCAGGTGAATCAAACCAATTTTGTAGAGAAAGGTCGTATTTACTGTTAGAAACACTGGAATAGGCAAACAAGCCCTCTAGCCCTATCTAGTCTGAATCCCATTCAGAAGCTTTTTCTTCCCCCAGGCTATAGAGAACCTAGACATTTTTAAAACACTTCAAGGTTTAATATGAAGTAAGTACCTGGTCACAGCAACAACGAATATCACAAGCTCCAGCTGTCAAGTCACAAGGACAAGAGCCCAAGGGTTGAAACACCTGGTTTGGGATGATAGTGGCATTTTCTGTAAAAGAATTAAAAAAGAATAAGATAAAATCAGATTAAATGGACAGAAATCCAAAGAGACCACGTGCATTGCAATTTATTCTGTGTACAAACCTTCTGTTAAATTCCATTAATGATTATTACCATAACATGCCAACCAAAATGCCATTTCTTCTTTAGCACATCTAAACACTCACCTGACACGTTTCCTGTAAAGGAAGAGCTGGCATATAATTCAGCTTGAACCAGGAGACGCGCCAACACCACCGAATCACGGCAAGCTAAAACCTGGAGCGTTTCAACCAGACAAAGAGGTGTTGTGCAGCAGTCAGTGGCATTCGGCAAACACAGCTGCAGGTTTCTAGTCAAGCTGATAGTCAGTTTGGAAATGTTCTGGAAAAAATGCAAAATAAAGTTTGACAGTTTTGATGGCTTGTATTAAATGACTCTTATTTAGACCACTCATCAGCTTCTAAAAGGGACGTTTCAGTATCACTGTGTTTTGTCAGCACCACAATGCAATGATGTGCTTCCTATATAAAATTGGATATTGAGAGTGGAACGACAAAGGGTCTGCTACTGAGATATGCAAATACAGTGAGGATATGAAGCGTGCACAGAACTTAAGGCACACACACAGATTGTTACCGCAGAAATCACATGTCCTAAAGAACAGAACAAATACCGAAAAGTGAGTTTCAGTTTTTACAGCCTCCTTCAGATGAACTGGAGTAACTGCAGAGCTGATAAAATTAGAGCCCCTAACGAATGATGTACAACATAACACTGAAGACAAGTCTGATGAATACAGAGCTCATGCTGTTTAGAAGTACTACTTTTTATTTCCATTATCTCTTTCCAGCAGATCTGAAACAGTCTCAAATGCTATAGCCAGCCAGGAAGTACAGGCATTTCTGGAGAGAAGGAAGACAAGAAGAAACCAGCACCAAAGCTGCACCTCAGCAAATTACAGGAAGGGCACACACACAGGGGCAAGACATTCAGACCGAGTTGTTAGTACGTTAACATTTTGCTAATGCTTCATTAGCCCTTAATATATGATAGTTCAGTCCTTCCCATTTTAGGCAAGAATCAGTCTTTTACATACCATACCACGTGTTACATTCAAATTCCAATCACCAGCTCTTTCACTTCCATTGCAATTTGCAAGTTGCAATATTCCTGTATCAAAAATTAAGAAGCATTCCACTGTTATCCTGAAAAGACTGGCAAATAAATACATTTAAACTCTGCATTGCCATTTCTCCAGTGATTTTATTGTCAGGAAATATTAATAATTCAAACACTTATTTACATACTACTGGGGAGAAGGGGAAGGAGTGTTCTTACCTGTCTCTTCATCTCTAGGACTTAAAAATATAGAGAAATTAACTCCTGAAGAATTTCCAAGAAATAACAGATTGACTCTGGGCCCTGACATATGGATAAATGAAGGCTGAAAGACTAAAAAAAGAGAGAAATAAATAAGTATTTACATATGCCAAGTGAAAAAGGTAACATCTGTAGCACATATTTAGATCTTACCTCTTATACTGTAAATTGTCACAAATAGAACAAAACTATCTTGTGATGCCTAATGCAGGATTGTATCTGCACTCATGCAAAGCGCCATAGCAGTGCGCTCACTGTAGCTTTTTATACCACGAGTTTGCATTTGCCAAGATGCTCAGGAAACAGTAGGATAACTTTATGGCAGGAGACTGCAGCACTTGCTGACCCGTGCAGACACACACAGGGCAGGCAACAATATAGATAGCATTTCTTGCTGACTTCAGTTTACACTGTCAGGGCTGTACCTCTACTACGTGTAATACACTAATTGCAGATTAATGCCCTCAGCACGTGGACAGTTTCAAGTTTAGGGCTCTAAGTTGGAAGTTTCATCATAATTTCCTCTACAGACCGTACCAAGGTTGAAAAGTCCAACATAAGCAGTTCCATCTTTCCCCCTCCAATCCCTTCCCCACACCCTGCCTGCCCTTTTATCCCCCTTCCCTCAGCAGCTCCCCCTGGCCCACAGAGATGCCGGCCTTGACGCGCTGCACCCACCGGGGTCCCCAGCGCGCTGCCCGGGGCAGGGTGCCGCCAGCAGCAGCAGCACCCCGAGTAAAGCAACCTTCATGGTGCCTAAGGAGTGCCGCGCCGCGGCGCCGGCTCCCGCCCGGCCGCCATCTTGCAGCGACAGCGCGGCGCCATGGCAACGGTAAGGGGCGGGAAGTGCTGCTGCCTCACGGGAAGGAGGGACGGAGCCACCGGCGGAACCCATTGGGCGGCCGGTAATCAAAGGGGGGGCTGGATCATGGTCCCCTCCTCACGGTAAGGACCAGCGGAGACAGCCCAGATGTGTGGCCCTCATCTCCTCACCTAACTCCACACGGACACATCCTCCCTCAGGCGCTTCAACTAGTGCCAGGTCTTACTGTTACACCGTACAATTAAAAATATCTGGTATTAATAGCAATATCTACCCACATTTGAAAAGGAAAAGGTTTTATTACAAACTTCTTATACAAAGTAAATTATAATACAGCCTTCAAACAAAACAAGCCAGGAAAAGGCTGGCACTGCAGTTGTTACACTGATAAACCCTGATGCAAGTATCAAGACATGATATAAATTCCTGTATACACCTTGGGTTAAAAAACAAGTATTTGCGTTTTTCAGTGTAGGAAACAGTTACACTCTGTATTCCTTTCAAGAGAACACCAGCTACAAGCAACAGGTTAAAACACCAAAGCATAGAGTTGCTTTTACAAAGCGGGAGAAGATTTGTTTGTTCAAATGAAAGTCATGTTCAGAAGCACACAGCATACCCTTCATACCATCAAACCACCAAAACAAAAGCCTTCATTCTTATCTGTCAAATGCCAACTGTAAAACCACATACTAAAACCTGTCATATTGCATAGATTTACATTTTCCAGTTTCAAAATACAACTTTAAAGACCAACCAGCCAGCCGGAAGTTACTTTAAACAAATGGAGGCCTTTTTATTCACAAAAGAAGAGATATCCAATTAGGAAAGCTAATACCACAAAGACAGCACAGTCAAAGCAATATGAATACATGTGAGTGCACAGGTAGGGCAGTTCAAACATTGCTAGCAAAACCTAGCAAGAAGTTGAGTCCCTGAATAACAGTGCTCAGGTTCTGATCCTGCTCACTGGAAATGGACATTCTTACCTTTACACCAATGCACAAAAAGAATCAGGTTTCTCGCCTTTGAATGTAACTTGGAGGAGTGAAACGTTGGCAGTGGCCAGAATACCTTCTGCTTCCCAGGGTGTGTGTCTTAACAGGCTGTCACTTCTGGTTCCTCTCACGTTTGAAACAGCACAGGTTAAGTGGCAATACAGTGACTTGTTACTTAAGAGGGCTGTGTAGAACACATACGATTTGAATACTCATCCCTTAAGAAACAAGCAATAACACTGCATAAAGTTCTCTCACATCCAATACCATCCATTTCTCAAGTATGCTCCATTTTATGTAATTACTGGAGGAGGTAATGATGTATTTACATAATGTAGTTACGCAGCTACCTTTAATTTCTTCTTCTTAGCTTTCATGACAGGCGGCAGTGATATTTTGAAAGCAGTCCTGAAAAAAGCATTAAGAAAAGGAGCTGTCAGATACGCTGAATGTACTCCCACACCCACCCTTGAAACAAGAAGAAGAAACACTTACTCGCATGTACTACAAATAGGACTGAAGTTGCAGAATACTGGGAAAGAAAAGAATTGGCTTTCACTAGAACAGTTCACTTGAATGTAAGAAATCAGACCCTTAAATATTTATAAGCTTACTTGACAAGCACACGGAGCACACGTAACCGATTTCAATGAGATTTCGGTGACAGAAGCATGCAGCTCTGTAGTCAACATGAATGGGAGGTGGAAGGACAAGCTGTGATCTTTGCTCTTGATCAGGGAGAAACACCCACTGCATGAATAGAGAATGGTGCTGTTTTATTTCCTTGCCAATGAAGCCAATAAGATTTCACATCTGACACAGAAAAAAACACTTAAGTGTTTCCTAAATGACTTACCAACAAATACTGCAGAAGGGATGGCATGTGGAGCACTTTCAGATATATGCCACCCGTAATGTCGCAAGCCTGGAAAGCAGAGAATGATCAGATTGTTTTGGTTTATAATTACCAGGATATTTAGAATACCCACATACTGCACAAGGCCTGCATGTGGGAACTGTCAGATCCACTGAACATATTTCCACACCCACTCTTGAAACAAGCAAGAGAGCTTAAGAACATCTCAAAGTATCTAGCATCAAGTATCTGTGAATTAATATAAACAGCAAATGAGAACAGGGAGTCTGTACCTGTTGTAGCAGACCTGAATCAGAGTCCAACACACAAGCATCAATCACAACACTCTGCAAGGAAAGAGATGCAATGCATACGAGAAATGAACAATTCTTTTTTAACTGTGGATATTAGTAAAATGTAATACATATAAGAAAGAAGCCAGCTTCACCTGTTTCTGTGCTGCAAAGATCACATTCATGAAGTTCATATATTGCAATGCACTGTCTTCTGCTGCTTTTATGACCTAAATAAAACAATTCAAACTTGTTAGCCTACATAATGTCACTGGATTTCAAGACTGAAATAAAACTGGCAGCAAAAGTTCTTACCAAAATCCTTGATTTCATTTCTTGATTGCCTAAATATGAAAAAGAAATGCATGAGCACATTGTTTCTATTGCCTGCAGTTTGCCCTTTTAATTCTGTAGCATCTAACATCCCAGTTAGATATCTAACATCCAAGATATTAGCTCTAACATCTCAGTTGAAATACCTATAAGAATCTGTTTTACAGTCCCAGTGACAAGCATTTGTGGGCTAATTCAGGCTTGTCATGAAAGTAAACCCATTTCAGTTATTGTCCAAAAGCACTGAGACGTTGATCAGGGAAGGAGGTGGTCCCTGTGGAATGAATCAGGATAAACATGTGCCTAATCTTGCCAATTCTGGAAATGAGGACATGTCAAAACATATGTATATTTGTTTGTATATACATATGTATTTGTGTCTGATTCAAATATTTATGTAAGTATTCAAAACAGGAGAAGAGGCTTTACCTTTTATGTCTTTGCTCATCTTGTTGATATCTAATTAGCTGACACTAAGGAATCTACATTCTGTTCTTGAAAATAACCCCGGTATCCATGCCACATGTTCACCACCTTAACCAAGGCACATTTTAATAAGCCTGACCCACAGCTATCAGGCAAACATTTAAGTTTTGAGTATTATTACAGGACAGGAATAGTAAAACTTAACTAATATTATAAGAAACAGTCTTGAAAACACAAAGGCTCTGAAGATTCTGTGACTGAAAGGATACAACAAAGGGCTTTAGCGAGTGACCCTGCTAACAGAGTTTCTGTCTGCTGGCCCCTCACGTCACCTGCAATACAAGGAAAGTTGCAAAAGTTACTTTTAGATATAAAACCAGTTGCTGAACCTGACCATAGCAAATACTACAAGTTTTATCTTTGGCAAATAGCATCCATGCAGAGGCCTGAGGTGTCACACATTATAAACTCCTCTGCTTGAAACATATTAAAATTCAGATGATAAAAATAAAGGAAATTCCTACAACTCCTTGAGAGTCCAAGTGTTTTGCAGTTCTGCATATTAAGCCTAGAATTTTCTTTTCCTTACTTTTTGTCATGAGGTCTTTAATCTCTTCTGCAATTGCATCATTGATTGCTGTTAACAATTCATATTTTCCATCCTTGCTGCCAGAGCAATTAGATTCCACGGAACTACCACCATCTCCAAAGAGATCTGCAGCAGCCCAACCCTTCCCAGGGTACAAGAAACGGCTGAAACAGAGGAAAGTCAAAGTATATATGGTTTAACCTTGTAAGAAAAATACCCATAAACTACTCAGCTGTAGACAGCAATACTCTGCAGTATAATTTCAAATAATCTTAATACTTTAGACACTAAAGAGACTATATAAAGCAGGCAATTCTCAAACTCAAAATAGAGTAAAACCCACATTCACCTCCCTCCTTCCAAGGCCCCTCTTAAGAAAGATGGCAAATAGGTGCCATGTCTGCACTTAGGGGTAGATCTTTCTTTTAAGACAATGATATATTACGCATTTTAAGCCTGATTTCAATCATGTACTTCAAAAGAAAATCGGGAGATAGATATAGGCAAGTGTACTCTAAATCTTCACACTGTTAAGAAGTAACTCTACCTTTCTTGTGTGTGACTTGCTATCATAGCAAGTCTGTTGTTGCGGTTCATAAGTAAGTGTGAGTTTCCCAGCACCATCGCTGCATCGATGCATTTTGATAGGGTGAACTGCTGAAAAAAAGGAAGAAGAAAGTAGACACAGGGCAATAACATTTACAGTTTTGTAAATTAGAAGAACTCTCTCAAATCACTGCAGTTAAAAGAACTTGATTTGAAGATGCTGAAAGTTTCCTAATAGGAAGAATTTAGAAAAAAGCTTTGACTACACAGTGCTGAGTAGCTATTTTAAAGAATATTCTAATATCCATAAAATCTGTTCTAGCAGACAACAGCAACAGACTTTAGAAACCAGAGACTTATCTGTTGCCTACTTACTAAATCCTATCCCCCATAAATCGCTCCCAGCAGCGCCCACACCCAGCACCACGCACCTCAGCTTCTCCCAGAGCCTTCTTCCCCCACCAGATGGGGTTGGTGTCAATGATTACGACCAGCAGGCTCAGGTCATCGTCTGAAATAGAGACAACACCGCAGCGTCACCCCAAGCTCGGCGCGAACGCCAAGCACAGCACCGACCGAAGGCCCCCGAGCAGAGGGGGCTGCCCCACCGCAGGGGTGACAACACCGCACCCCAGCCCCAGCGCTCCGCCTCCCCCAGAGAAGCCCGGACACCAGAGCCCCGCCGGCCTCACCCGCGCTCATAGCGCCGGCCGCTGGACCAGCTGCTCGCGGCGCCTGGAGATGATGCCGCGGCACGGCACTGCGTCACCCAAACGTGTGCCGTCATTCGGGCGGCGCCACGCCCAGGCGCGGCGGCAGGGCGGGAGGGGAGGGGAGCGGAGCAGCGCGACCATGAGCACGGACGGTAACGGGAGTGGGGGGCGGGAAGCGCCGGGCCGGCCGGGCAGGACAATCACTGACGTGCCCCGCTCCTTACAGACTTGATCGAGACCTTCAGAGCGCAGCTGAGGGACGACCCTGATGTCGCCTCGGCCGTGGCCGCCATCCGCGCGCTGCTGGGCTTCCTCAAGCAGGACCGAGGTGGGTCCGGCTCCCCCCACCCCAGCTCCGGGGTCCCCGCTCTGCCCCGGGTCTCCCCGCAGCGAGGTCTGTGTCGGTGGGGGTCTTACCATGCATCTCTGCTTGTCCGTAGGGGAGACCATCCAGGGCCTGAGGAGCAGCCTCTTGGCTGCCATCGACACTCTGTCCCGGGTGGACTCTTCGGTCGCCGTTTCCTCCGGCGGGGAGCTCTTCCTGCGCTTCATCAGCCTCACCTCCCTGGAGTATTCGGTAAGGGCAGCTGCCGCCTGCCCCGCCGTGCTACCTGCAGGGGGGACCCGCAGCCTCGCAGCAGCCAGCGCTGTGTTTTCCAGGACTACTCCAAGTGCAAGGAAATCATGATCGAGCGTGGGGAGATCTTCCTGAGGAAAGTGTCTCTCTCTCGGAATAAAATCGCCAAGCTGTGTCATCCTTTCATCAGAGATGGTGCTGTGAGTAGGCAGAGGCAGGGTC
>WTXV02055513.1:0-11206 GCA_009823435.2 Nymphicus hollandicus | reverse complement strand
TGTTTTGCTTTGGGGTAAACTGTCATCTTTTAAAGAGAAACTGTTCTTTTCACAGTGGCAGAACTGAGGTATCTGCTACAATTGTATCTTCCATTTGGGTAATGCAGTCTAGCGAAATCAATCGAATGTGTATTAAAAGCAAATCACAAAACACAGGTTATAGATAGCATTTTATTCTGCATGTGCCATTTCGCCTGGGTATGATGGTGAAAAAGTCAGAGTATCATATTAAATATAGAAAATCAAACTTATTGGTCTATATTTTGTTATGTCCAGCTGCATGAAACTGTATTCAGCATAGAAATCATTGAATGGATGTATGACAAAAAGGGAATTGCTTTTTAATTTGTCATCTGCCTTACAGTAAAAAACATACATACATAGTGGGATGGGGAGAAACAATTTGATGATTTAAGTGATATGCAACGACCTTATGTCCCATTGTAAAGTCTTTGAAAGGCTGAAAAAGAGCCTGACATGCTTTAGTGACATTGTTGGAGTTTTTGTTATGTGTGTTAATCTGTGCAAAATGTCATGTTGTCTTAACATAGAGGCTTCAGTGAACTAAAAGTAGAAATATTTAGTGTTTTGGTTTTGAGCTCAAAAACAGTATTATAAAATTAGATTCTATATCATATTTTGGTATAAACTGACACCTTATTGCCTTCTAGGCCTTGCAGCATGGATTTTTTGACTTTAAGACATTTGATGTGGATGAATATGAACACTATGAGGTTTGTACATTTAATAATGAGTTGAATGTGTTTCGTTTACCTGAAATAAGTTAGAATATACAGGGCCCCACGACTTAAAACATACTGGAAATGCATTTTAATTCAAGTAAACCCCAGTGTTCATATGTAAGGTATGTTCATCCAAACCTGTGTGCTGTATGTGAAAAACAGGCAGGATGAATACCCTTGCCCTTTCAGTGCATCACATAATAACTCTACTGTTTTCTCATAGCCCTTCTGGCTTCTGGAACCTCTTTCATGCTTTCCCAACCTTCCCTCAGGATACAATCCAAGGTTTCTCAGCTGACCCACAGAGTCCGTGGGGTTTTTTTTCCAGCACTTGTTGAGTTGCTTCCTGAGATGCCATTAGTCCCAAATATATGATAATTATTTTAATAACTACACAGATTAAGCACATTTTGAACTTTTTGTAGTAAGGATGGACTATATGGGCATTCCAGTAATGAAAATACATCCAAATATTTCCTTAATGAAGTCCAGAAAACTAATACCTAAAACAAGTTAGAATATACAGGACCCCAGAACTGGTTGACTGTAGATGCTTCTAGGATTTTGTTCTCTAACATACACACTTTTAACTGCTAATAGTAGACAGTTATCTCAAGCTCTGTTGCTGCAGAGAACCTTTAAGATATGCCCTTGCTGCAGCTGTGGACTGGGCTGTGTACAGAAGCTGTTCATACAGCCTGCCCAGAACACTTCCATGAGCTGTCTGCCACTTTCCTTGCTTGTATTGGACCTTGCCTTTGGAACTCCCCTAAGTTCCTGAAGCTGCACTGGTTAAGGAAAAGATATATAGACTAGAGGTGTACTGAACATCTGCCTGTATACCAAACTCTTCTTAGAGTTGTATTACTTTACTGTAGCCAGTATTTTTCCCTCCCAGCCCTTCTAAGTTTCAGAAAATATGGAAATAATGAGAATAAATTTGCTTAGGCTGAAAACCTTTGAAAATTTATTCCCTTAAATTGAATATTTCTGATCTCAAATAATGACAACTGCTTTTCTTAAATAGCTGTAACATTTGGTAAGCAACTGTTTTAAAAGTAAGAAGGTACGGGTGACTCAGTGCATGTCTGAAATACATACAGCTATAGGACATACCTCAAGAAAGAGGGTGAAGTCAGGAGAGGAATAAACTGTGGAAAAACTGAATTTGCAACACAAAGCTCTACAGTAGATGTTGGCTGCAGCAGGCATGCTATAGCATATAGCTAGTCACTAAACTTAAAGGTACTTGTAGAAGGAGTTCTGCACACTGCAATGTTCCAGAATGGTTAGATTGAGAAGTTGGAATAGTCTTTGCTGAATTACCAATATTCAATGAGCAGTAACTAAAATGTAAAGTATGAAATTGCTGGGGGGTTTGCTTCCTCTATGTACAAAAGGAAAAAGGTTTGTCTAAACACAAATTATAGTTGGGAATACTTAGGATTAGGCATTAATCTGCCTGAAAAAAAAAAGTATTAGAATAATTGACTAATGTCTCGTTATTTTGTTTGATGCTGAACATTACTTTAGTCTGTGAAAAGCACATGTATGTGAATGGTGTTTAAGTAGCTGCCCGCTGTCTGAGGTCTTCCATGGTTTTATGCCTCGTGGTCAGCTTTGTATGTTTTGATACGTCCTGTGCCTACATTTCAGAACCTTTAAATGTCCTAGGTTTTTGCTGTGTTAGGTCTCCAAATGTGTAGTTTTGTGGCGAAAAGTTGCATAAGACTTAAAGGGGGCAGCTAAAGGAAATTCTATTTCACGTTTGTAGCTCTTTCACCTTACTCCATGATCAAGGCAGCTAATTCCCCTTTTGTTGGACTAGATGTAAAATATTCAAGGTCTCCTTTTCGTTAATCATAATGTTGTTTGCATGTAGTGTTGAGTACATACGAATACATCTGTAGTTCAGATTGGTTAATATTTCAAGTATTCATTTAACCCATGTAGCTATGAAGAACTACTTATTTCACAAACAAAGCTGGTAATACAGATACAACAATACATGTGACTTACTGAACAGAACATCTTCCTTGAAGAGATAGAGGTGCTCCAATGTTGGCATTGCAGTTTGTGACACAACTCCGGGTGATTGTAGGGTCCTGACCTGCCTGGAAGATGGGTTCACTGCTCCTTATGCAACCTTGTTCCCTTCCAGATTTCTCTGTGTGAGGACATTTGGAGCAAGCTTAAGGGGCTTAGCAAAGCAAACAGTGGGTGAATTGGTTACAGTAATGTCCATTATCAGATCCTTTCACTCATTAGGATGTTTTGAGGAGCTGACAGCTAAAAACATAAGCTTAATAATGCAGCGGAACTGAGTGCCATGTCCTTAAAAGTCACACTGAGAATAACTGCACTGCTACATGAGGAGTGAGCGCTTTCCAGTTAGGATAAAAGGCGGCAGTTTTGCACTTTAGTTACACATTCCCAAAGAAGCTTCCACTTTTTTGGCACTGCCAGGATTTGAAAAACCTTTTTGAAAGTTTTTATTTAAAAGGGGGCAAGAAATGCAAAAGCTCCCAGTTTGAAAACGTTCTTAATGTAGTCTTTTGTTTGATTTATACCTTGCTTCTGTGATTACTGGCTCATCAGAGCTTATGCCGAGATGTAGATTTTGGTTTCTACAGGGAAACTGGAATTGTTTTTAAGGACTAATTGGTTTTGTTTTCTGTGAATTGGGTTTTTTAGCCAATGCCTTACAGGGAAGGGAAGCGTTTTTCCATATTCTTTCATGAAAACATGCAAAGAATGTTGCTGTTTGTAAGTTTTATAAGTAGGTATCTTAAACCGGTGAAACCTCTAAGAGAGGAATATCTTAGAGAGAGGATCTTTCTGCTTTGCTTGGAAAACTTCAGCAAAATCAGTTTGTGTCTCATTTTATGAAGAGATTTCTGCAAAGCAGCTTATGATTGGTAAGTTTGTCCCATATAGGTAAGCTGGCTAATTCCATTTGAAGTGTTTGGATTTAAGGGCGCAACAACGTTGTGAAAAGTAAAACAAACTCGAGATTAATTCTTTGAACCTTGCCTGTACAGATATTTAAAATGCTTTTCTCTTTTTCTCCTGACATTTTTTTTATAGCGAGTGGAGAATGGTGACTTCAACTGGATTGTTCCGGGAAAATTTTTGGCATTTAGTGGACCACATCCAAAAAGCAAACTTGAAAATGGTATGGTGCATATTGTAATGCTGTCCCATTTCCAGCATGTGAAACAGTCCCACCCAATGAGCGGATGGGAGGTTTATAGGTTAATTTTCATCTTCAGAAATAATCATAACGTGAACATTTTATATGCAATGATAGAGCTTAATTCCAAAGGTTTTAGAGTTCTTCTTGGCTAGAAGAATTCCAGTTCTTCCAACATTCAGTGGCTTCCATTCAGTGATAAAGTGCCCTGAGAAATTCAGGTCCCTTCCTTTTTTCCTGGAACCTGACACCTGATACAACAAGTGTGCAGAATTAAAGGTGAGTTGCATAAAGCAAAGGAGACCGTAACAAAGGAAAGACTTTAAAAAGAAGCTTGCCTTTATTACTGAAGATTCTTGGCATAATGGGAAGAACCTATATGATTCTAATGGAATAAAAAAGAGAAACTTGATCAACAGAGGGAAGAGAGAGATTTGGTTCAGCTAAAAGGAAACTTGGTCACTTAAAAACTGCAATCGGATTTTTGCTGGATTTCAACTTACTCCTTGCGCTTCTTCCTTTTATAGGTTATCCTCTCCATGCACCTGAAGCCTACTTTCCCTATTTCAAGAAACATAATGTCACATCAATCATAAGACTCAACAAAAAAATTTATGAGGCCAAACGCTTCACTGATGCTGGGTTTGAGCATTATGACCTGTTCTTCATAGATGGAAGCACACCAAGTGACAGTATAGTTCAGAGGTTCCTCAATATCTGTGAGAATGCTGACGGGGCTATTGCTGTACATTGTAAAGGTGTGTGCGCTGTTATTTCTCAGATTGAAGTTCAAGATGAGTATTAATCCATAGAGTTTATTTAGAAGCAAAGCATTTAAAAATAATGCTTTCCAGTCAGGAAAATAATATTGCTTATGATACTTGACTATAAATATATGATAAATACTTGTTATTTTCATGTGCATAGTAAGTTCTTTCATCCTACGCCACTTCTTACAGGAACTGACAATCTGTTGTTCATTGTCCTGGTTTTTCTTAGTATCGCTAGAAGGCATGAGTTTGGGTTGATTTCTCTTTTGCATTATGCTTCCCTAGCATTATGATAATTGGTTAGGAAATGCAAAAGACTGAAAGGTTTCCTTTGTGCTTGTGGACTGTTGTCCATTTTTCTGTGGAGCATGACTTTCCACATCTCAAGTTAATGTGAGTTATTGTGATGCCAGCATTTCAAACCTGCCTGTTTCAGCAAAACAGCCACAAAACATGCTTAATCGAGGATGATTAACAAAGGTTTGGAAGGGTTTGGCTTGATTTATGTTTGCAGTTGTGTAAGGGCATTGTGGAGACGAATGTCTTGCTGATCTGAAACAAGAACAGTGCTATTCATAGTTTTTCCTTGAACAGTAAGCATGCATATCTAAGATAAGTAAGTTTATTTGCTAACAAGTTGCTACTGTGGCTAGAACCCTGCAATCCTGACATTAATAAGTTGGACATCTGCTAACTGAGTGAGAGTAGAAACTAGTGATCAACAGGAGGAGATTGTTATTCTCCAGGCTTAGTTGCTGAAGGAATATAATATACTTTTCTAGTGACTTAAACATCCACTTGCTAAACTTCCTATTTATAAACCCAGTAAAAACCAAAATTAAAGTACCTTTGAGAGGCCAACACGCATACTTTACAAATCCAGCTTAAAATACATGCAAATAAATGTGCACCTCACAACAGAGAGCAGCATGTGTCTCCTCAGCCAGTGGCTTTTCCTTTTAGAATCGGTTCTGTTGTGAAACCAAGCTATAAAAGTATTCACTGCAACCTGTAGAAACAGCAAGAATTTTGACCAGTGTATAATTTTATCTGTCAATGGCTTGGTAATTGCTTTTTTTGGTAATATCAGCCTTTAAAAAAACCCCAAACAGTCAACTTGGAAGTGGAATTGTGCAAGTTCCAAGAGTGATCATCGCTCTATGCATTCTTGAACCCTACTAACTTCTTACAAGCATATGTTTGTTTTTGTATCTGCAGCATTGAAATCCAGTTATGTGATAAATGGGATACTGAGCAGAAGTTCTTTCTTTAAGTATTAAGGTGGTGAATAACATCGTAAAGTAGTCTTCTCCTATCCTACTTTAATTGGATACTTGGGAAATGCTCATGGATTTGTATGTGAATGTTGATACTTGTGTTTCTGTAGCTGGCCTGGGGAGAACAGGAACACTCATTGCCTGCTACATAATGAAACACTACAAGTTCACACATGCTGAAGCCATTGCTTGGATAAGAATATGTCGACCAGGCTCTATTATAGGACCCCAGCAACACTTCTTGGAAGAGTATGTATACCTTCTTTGCTACTAAGAATGAACTGCTTCTCTACATCCTTCTCCATCTTGCACTATTTATAGGATCTACTTTCTGTCTACTGACATCGTATGTTACTGCCTGTTGCAGTCTATTTAAGGTTAGTCAACTTGGGATTGAACTCAGACTTACTAACAATCGTCTTCTCTGGGGTGTGCTGTGTCTTTTGTCACCTTAAGGGGCAGAGGGTCTGAAGAGTCTGCATGTTTGTTTTCATATATAGCCTATGATGACACTTAAAATTAATCTCACAACAGTATAATTGCTATGTTGGTTTTATGTTGTAACTAAAGATTAAGTATGTAGTGGACAGCTCCTGACGTCTGTCAGATTCCTGGACTGTATACTTTGGGTTAGAATATCTCATGGGCAGCTAATTTGAACGGGTGACTCAGGGTTTGATCCTGACTGGAACTGAATGACAAAACTGCACTGGCTTCGGAGATGTAGGCATGAAGTTTAATTTCATGGTGGTTTCTACCACCATGTAATGTACCAACATTGTGCATTAACTATTCCAATGGTTATGCTGGTATTTTTTATTTGATACCATGATGATATTTAGTTGGAGGCATTATCACTGTTAGGAGAAAGAACATCTGGAAAAGATCCACCACAAATTAGTGTGGTGATTTAAGCCCAGCAGCAGCTCAGCACCACGCAGGTGCTCACCCACTGCTCCCCACTCCCACTGGGATGGGGAGGAGGGTCAGAGAAAAGGTAAAACCCTGTGGGTTGAGGTAAGAACAACTCAATAGTTGCAATAAAAATAGAATGGAATACATTAATAATAATGATGATGCTGAAAGGAAATAGAGAGGAAGGAAAAACACTGCCACTCCTCACCCACCTCTCTTCCCCTTTACACCCCTGCAAAAAAAAAGAACCAAAAAACCAAAACTCAAGTGTTTCACTGTACAGTTGCTCACCACCCACTGACTGATGCCCAGCCCACCCCTGAGTAGCGATCAGCCCTTTTCTGGCCAACTCCCCCCAGTTTCTATACTGGGCATGATGTGCTGTGGTATGGAATCCCCCTTTGGCTAGTTTGGGTCAGGTGTCCTGTCTCTGCTTCCTCCCGGCTTCCTGTGCCCCTCCTCACTGGCAGAGCTGAAAAGTCCTTGATTGTGGTAAATACTACTGAGCAACAACTAAAACATCAGTGTGTTATCTGCATTGTTCTCAGAGTAATGCCAAAACACAGCACAACAACAGCTACTAAGGGAGAGAATTATCACAGCTGAAACCAGGACAATTTGTCTCATCTTGGAAAAAAACCCAAGAGCGCTGCTAGATACTGTGTAAATACAGTAAAACATACACTGCTTAGAATCAGAGAATCAGTTGGGTTGGAAAAGACCTTTAAGTTCATCCAGTCCAACCGTTCCCTAGCCCTGCCAAGGCCACCACTAACCCATGGCACTGAAGGCCTCGGCTACATGATGTGTGAACGCTTCCAGGGACTGTGACTCCAGCACTGCCCTGGGCAGCCTGTTCCAATGCCTGAGCACCCTTTGGGGAAGGAATTGTTCCTCATCTCCATCTAAACCTGCCCTGGTGCAGCTTAAGGCAGTTTCCTCTTGTCCCATCCCTTGTTACCTGGGTGCAGAGACCGACCCCACCTCACTACAACCTCCTGTCAGGCAGTTGTAGAGAGCATCTTAAAATCCAACAGATATAAGACAGAAAGAAGCAGCATTACTGTAATTCATAACAGAAACTGAGCATGAATGAGGATTCCTATTTCTTTTCCGGTTCAACTGAATGGGCACTCTTTTATTTGAGATCTGGCCCACCATTAGTCAAAATACTGTGAATCACAAACTTTCACAAACCACAAGTGCTCACTGAAGGCACATTTAACTTCTCCACTCTTAAAAATGCATCTTAAAGATGCACTCTTAAAAATAACTTCCACAACAGAGCAAAGCTGAGAGAGATAGTAGGTACTGTGATAGTAAGTGCAGTTTACTTGCAAGATATCAAAAGCAGGGCCCATGTCTTTTCTGCAGTGGTATATAAATGCTTGGTTTGATTATTATAGATAGGCAAAGTTCCATCAGATTTCTTTCACTCATATTGTAGTATTGTTCATTAAGAGTTTTCTATTGGTCTCATGCCAATAGATACCTGTTGTGACAATCGGGCAAAACCCAGGGAATGTCACCAGTAGTGTCAGAATGGGCTTGAGAAAGAGGAAGCCAACACCAGTTGCATTGTTCTGATATAAAATCTCTTGCCTTTGGCACTGCAAAGTTACATCTGACAAAAAGTGGAAATCTTGCAGCTTGGATTTCCCAACATTCCTAAATGTTAAAGCTTTTTCTTCAGGTTCTTTGAAGTTTAACAGGGGGGTTGAGTAGGTTTTTGTGGAGACTCTCCCACCAAGCATTTATCGAGTCAGTTTGTTACTGGGAGTGCAGTTAATCCTGAAAGACTTCAAAGATCTTTAAATTCAAGCATGTTTTCTAGGCTCCTTCTGTTAGGTGGAATAAGAGGTGCTCCCTCTTCCCCTTTCCCATCCTTCTCCCTTCTCTTGCTGTTTTTTTTTGGAATGTAGTGAAATTTTTCTCGAAGTACTTACCTTTCCCTGTATTATGGAGCAGGTTTAGGCAGTTGGCTCAGACTGCTTGGTCCTTGAGCTTTGCCAGTGGAGTCTCAGCTTTTGGATGGAACCTGTCATGAGTGGTACCTTCCCAGCAACTTCCTTATTCAGGAATAACCCAGTCACATCAACAAAAGCCTGCTTGGCCCATGCACATTGTAGCATTATGTCTGAAAGACATGAGCCTTTAATTTCTGCAAACTGATACTAGAGTCCCATTCAACTCTTAAATGGCTGTAACCACTTCCACTGTACAGGTCAGCTGTGATTTTACTGCACAGTGTCTTTATATATACACACAGCTCATGCTGGTAAGTTGGAAAGTGCTGTGTCATCATTCATTCTCCACCTTACATAAAAGCATTCTTTTAAATGAATCTTTAAGTTGTGTTTTAAAAGCCATTAAAATACCATTGCTAATTCCTCCTCAGTTCACCTCTTTACCCAGTTGGGGTTTGTAAGTTCAAGTTTCATTACCTGTAATATTTCTGTGATGGCTACAGACTTGTTAAATTATTCTGGGGGGTTTTGTTGTTATTTTTAACCACTGAAAATGTTCTGGGTTTGTTGGGGTTTTTTTTCTGTGATAGATATGAAATATTTTTCTTTCCAGATAAAGATGTACAGAAGATCCAAATGTTGGCAATCTGTAAGAGTAGCGTGCTTTCCTGTTGGGTTTATGTGTCTGCACCTTTGTTGATATGAATTGATTTGTTTTGTATCCCAAAGGAAGCAAGCAATGTTATGGCTGGAGGGAGATCTCATCCAATCAAAGCAGAAACAGCGAGTCCTTGATGGAAACATTAACAGAGTTCTTTGTGGCTTGAAGGACATTTCAATCAGTGACAGCTTGAATAAAGTGCAAGACTCGGATCAATACAGGCAGGTAGGAGTTTGTAGGGGAGATTTCAAATAAGCAGAAATGGAATTGATCTGTTAATAACTACCTATAGATAGTGTTTAATTTTTTTTAGGCTTGTATTAATACTCAGTTGCTTTTTCACAACTTTCACAACTTTCTGGTTGCACAAGGTCTGGTTTAAACTGATGCAGGTATTTCTCCAAACTTCATAAAGCCTGCATTATTTGAAGTCATTCTTTCAGGGGTTTCAGTTGTTGACTGGATAAAAAGAAATCGGATTTATTCCAAATTTCTAGCTAATAATGCATGAGCATATAGGTGGCCGTCCCTTTATCACAGTGTTATGGATTAGTGATACAGTTAGGGTAAGGACTTTACAGTTATTTCTTGGAAGCACAGGCATGAAATGTGAATGAACAGGATCATACTTGTGCATTCTGGGTGAGTTTCCTACAGTATCTGTAAGAAGCAGTTTAGAGGAACTATGCATTTGATTAATGCTGTCTTAGCTCTGTGACAACTAAAGAGCTTTCACATCACTGACGGAGTCCTTAACTTGGTGTAAAAAAACAGGGATGTCGTGGGCATCTGTCACATGATCTGTCATCATCTGTAAAGGTACTATGGAATATAAAAAGCTTGTGGCTTGGGATATATGAAGTTAAATACCTAGATTTCGAACTGGAAAATATAACACTGTGTAGGGATGGTCTTGTACACCAAATGAAAACAGTTGGCACTCAGCTGTATGGGTAAAAGTAATGTTTTCAAATCTGAGCTACTACTACAACTTTACTACTTTAAGTATTCAAGCCAACTTACTTGCAGGTAACTCAACTACCTATACACTTTGTAGCAGCTTATGTTCAGATTCACAATACAAATTCAGTGCCACTTTCTCCTACTGTAAACCTCTCTGTACTATGTGTATTTAATTTTTTTACAGATGTCATATTACAGTTAATATTCAGATTTCAAAGCATTTAACTTACATCTTTGTCTCTTTGGATATTTGATTATATTTCAAAACCTCATTATACTGGGCTGTCTAAAAGTTCAAACCAAAGTGATGTTCACAGTCCCCCAAATGCGTAAGGGCTCAAAATCAGAGGACAGAACAGCTACACGCAGTAACTGTTGGGGAGGGAAGGACAGTGAAACAAAATTTACCAGCATTGAGGTAACAGTGGCCTATCAGATAATCCTCAGTAAAATCTAGCTGAAATATTTATGTTGTCCTATAATTAATGCAACACTTGGACCTTCACATGATTGGATTAACTTTTATTGTGTTACTACTTCTGTAAACCTTTTGTCTGGGTTAATGGCAGGAACTATTCAACATAGACTCCCAGACTGGTTTTGGTTAAGGAAGGGAACTTAAAGCTCATCCAGTTCCAACCCCCTGCCATGGGCAGGGACACCTTCCACTAGAGCAGCTTGCTCCAAGCCCTGTGTCCAACCTGGCCTTGAACACTG
>WTXV02055505.1:0-17140 GCA_009823435.2 Nymphicus hollandicus | reverse complement strand
ATAAGGCATTAACCAATTGTTAACCAGTGCGGAGCGCATGGACAAATGGCTGTACCCTATCAGAAGTAACCTGATAGTGTGTGAACACATACTGAGGGTATAAAAGCAGCTGTGTTAAAGCAATAAAGGTCTTCGACAGCAACCACGATCGGAGTCCGTGCCAGCAATTTCCACATAATATAATCATAGAATCATAGAATAGTTAGGGTTGGAAAGGACCTTAGTATAATTTCAAGTGCCTTCTTCCAGATCAGCTTTCTGAAATTAATTGACTGCTGTTAAAATAAAGCTATCTTCCCCTGATGGCAGGTCTATTTTGGTGGTGGTGGTGGTGGTTTTGTTTATTTCGTTGGTTGGTTTATAATTCTGTATTGCTACATTAGGGGGCAGCCATTTCCTAGGTCCTGAAAGCTGCACATGCTGCTCAAGATGTTCATCTTTCCAAAGACTATCTAAAATAACCCTGAAATGTATTATATGTGTCTATGGCCTATGGTACATTTTTATGATTATACAGAGTATTCTTAAATCTGGTGGTGAAGGATAATAAGATGAAAATATTATTTTAATGTATCCATTGTGCATATTGCATAGTCTGTATTAGTATTTGTGCACTTTTTCCTTGCTCTGTTAGTCTCTTCAGTAAGCCTTGCAAAATCTTTGCTTGACTACAGCAATGAGGGAACTTAAACTGTGACCTCCACCCAGCAAAGCACAAAAGGTCATGCTTAACATTAACCCTGTGATTAGTTCAGTACATCTCAACACTCTGTTATTCAGAGATAATGCAGACCATTGTTCCTTTGCTACTTATAATCTCAGGCTCTGCCCATCCTCTCCAGTGTGGCAGAACAACCACCACTTTAACTTTGTAAGAAGATAGCACTTTTATTTTGGTATCAACAACAAAATTTGTTGCATTGAATAAGCTGTCTTGTGACACAACCACAAGGATTTTAAAAATATAAATATGAATTCTGAATAGGCATTGCTTGAGGAGATTTAGAATAAAAAAAAATCTAAATTATTTTCTGTAATGGGAAGCTGACAGTAGAGAAACAAAAGAAGTGTAATTGTAATGGAGTTGTAATCCATAATATAATATAACATTTGCTATTGGAAAATTAATCCAAAGGTAGAGATTATTAACTTTCCTTGGTATAAAAAGCTTCCTTTAAATACACATGAAATTAGAACTGCAGACTGAGGAATGAAATCTTTAGTTTTCAGAGTCATGAGTGTATTAATCCATTTCTACGCACCAGTAACTTCAGTGTATATGCACCCATTCATATATTTCCAAAACCAACCAACTAACCAACAAAAAAAAAAAACCCTCTATAATTTTGTGGGGGGTGGGGGGGGGAGAGTTTACAAAAAAGTATGATAAAAACAATAACCTTTTTTGTACAACACACTGTATTAAGAGAACACAAACAATTTAGAAAAACAGAACAAAAATAGTCAAGTCTTCTTTTTCAGGAGGGGCTCTGTGTTACCCTAGTAAAACAGTACTGATGAGGTCTATTCCACACTGGCGTAGAGCAGAATATCTGGATGCGCTTTGCATAACTTGTCTTAGGTCTCCCCTAGGCATCACGTGGTGCACTTGTGCCTTTAAGGCATAATTTTTTTTTTTTTTTTTTTGAGAACCTGCCCTCTGGGGAAAGACAGAAGTAGGTAGGTATTTTCTTCTTAGAGAAGAGAAGGCTCAGGGGGATCTCACCACAGTTTTCCAGTACCTAAGAGTGGCTACAAAGAAGACTGTCTCTCAGTGGAGAAGACAAGGAACAATGAGTTACACCATGGGACGTTTCTCTTGATATAAGAAAGGCATTTATTTAAAGTGAGAATAATCAATTATTGGAACAACCTGCCAAGGGACATGGTGTAGTCCCCACTGCTGGAGGTTTTCAAGCTGTGATTGCACAAGGAGCTAGATAATCACACCTAAACTTAAAAAGTTGGACCATGTGGTCTTTCACAGTCTCTTCCAACCTGGGCTGCTCTATGTATGATTCCATGACCTTTCCAGCAACTTTCAACAACAAACATTCAGAACAAAAAGTCATGGAATCATAGAATCAGAATATCTGAAGTTGGAAGGGACCCATAAGGATCATCAAGTTCAACTCCCTGCTCCTCACAGGACTACCTGAAAATAAACCATATGACTAAAAGCATCATCCAGACACTCCTTGAAATCTGACAGGCTTGGTGCCATGACCAATTCCCTGGAAGCCAGTTCCAGTGACCAGCCACCCTCTCAGTGAAGAACCTTTTCCTAATGTCCAATCTGAACTTTCCCTGGCACACCAGCCACCAGCTGGATTTAACATCATTTACAATTCTTTGGGGTCTGCCATCCAGACAGTTTTCCACCCAGGGAACCGTACACCTGTCTAAGCCATGAGCAGCCAGTTTCTCCAGGAGAATGCTGTGGGAAACAGTGTCAAAGGCTTTACTAAAATCAATTATGTGTACTTCATTCTGCTCCCCATACCTGTCTTCCAGCTCAGGGGACTGGGTACATTGAGAACAACTGGTTTTCCTACTGAAGACTGAGGCAAAGACATTTAGTACTTCAGTCTTTTCCTTGGCCTTTGTCACTGTGTTTTTCTTTGCATCCAGTAAAGGATGGAGATTCTCTTTAGCCCTCATTTTGTTGCAAATGTATTTATAGAAACATTTTTAATTGTCTTTTATGACAATAGCCAGATTAAGTTCTAGTTGGGCTTTGGCCCTTCTAATTTTCTCCCTTCATAAGCTCACAACATCTTTGTACTCCTCCTGAGTTGCCTGCCCCTTTCACTCTTCTTTTTTTCCCCTGAATTCCAGCCAAAGCTCTCTGTTCAGCCTGGCCAGTCTTCTTCCCCCTGGCTTGTTTTTTGACACATGAGGACAGCCTACTCTTGTGCTTTTAAGATTTCCTTCTTGAAAAATATCCAGCTTTTCTGGACTCCTCTGTCCTTCAGGACTGCCTGCCAAGGGACACCGTCAACCAGTCTCCTAAACAGGCCAAAGTCTGCTCTCTGGAAGTCCAACGTAGGAGTTCTGCTGACACCCCCCCCCCCTTACTTCTCCCATAATCAAAAGATCTGTCTTTGCTGTATTGTATTTCCAGCAGACATTTGGTAAGTTGAAGTCCCCCACAAGAACAAGGCTAGTGATTGTGCGACTTCTCCCAGCTGCTTATAGATTGCTCATATCTGATCAGATTATGGCTCAGAATAAGGAATATTAACATAATTTACTGCATCAGAAACCCCATTAATAAAATGCTGGTATAAAGTGTTTAAGTCAGCCAGTCATCACATGATTTATCATTAAGGCTAAAAAAAGCTTAAGAAGTGGGACATGAGGCCAGGATTCCTTATTGTGCATGCTTCTTTACTCTTAAGTCATTCTCTGGCTCTGGTTTGGGCTACTCCAACTCTCTCTGTTTAAAACAGCTCTACATAACTGCATTAAAAACAAATCTGTTAAATACCTTCATTGCATAAGAAGGACCGTTCCACATAACATTTTCTGCATTTGCAAGAACAGTTTCTACTGACTGTTTACAGATGTCTTATTTATGTAATAGTTTAATCAGTTCAGCAGAAACATCCAAAAAGAGTTTCTGAAAGGGCCAAATCCTCCCCCCAGGATCAGATATGCACCCCGCACAGCAAGAATTGTCTGAAAGGAGTCTTTGGGACAAGCCAAAATTCCCACCTGGAGAGCTCCTGTAACAATCAGTCAATTACTGATTTGTAATTAAATCAGTAATCCACAACCTCACTAGGAGTTCAGGCAAACACCTATATTCAAGTCCATTTATAACCTGTGCTGTCAGAGAGGATATTCAAAAACATAAGCAATATAGAATTACTGGGGTTTTATCAGTATCTGTAGTCATGTGCTGTTGCATTTTGATTCAAATTTGTCCGTGTTTAAAAACTGTGTTAAAGTGACATATTTTCATCTCATATTTGATTTATCTGTAAACATAGAAAACCTAGATTTGATAATCAATTCAGGTAAAGCTGAGCCACAGAACTTGATGGGATCCATTGGAACTTTTTTGTCTGTTTTCCTGGGTTTTAAAACTCCATTTACCTGCATCCCTTTGTATAACAGGTTTATGAAAAAATACATTGCACAATTAAAAGCCCATTTAAGAGCATCATGTTAAATGGTGCTTATTTTTTAAAATGTGTTTGATAATATGCCTCTTTGATGCCCTTTTAATAATGCAACAATGCTGATTTAGGTTTGAAATAGTGTAGCATTTATTATTTATGCATAATAAGCAATAATACATTAATAACAGAGTCTTTATAACATGCCATAAACTATATGAAATGGAAACATATGCTTTTGGAAAATGCTTATTTCAGTTCACGTCAAGACTTACAAAGCCCTCAAAGACTGAAAATGTTAGTGTGTAAAAAGATCAAACATCTTTTATGCATAGGTGACTGAATTCTGACCCCCCAAAAATCTGAATTGACAGACTGAGGCTTTTCCAAATACTCTGTCCTTTTGGAATCATGATTTGAACATTTAAATATGTGCCTAGTGCCATTTTAGAAACAATCACATCCTGCCCTGACACCAGCTGCTGCATAAGAGCTATGAGGATGTCCATAACATCCTATGCCCAGACTGCCAGGACAGCAAAGCTATCTTTGATACTTGAAATTTCAAACAGAAGTAGACATCTAAGTTTAAGCACTTAAATTGCTCCCTGAAAGCCTTAACTTGGGAGTGGTTCTGCTTGAACAGAAATCCCATTAAATAATTACCTTGCTTTTTGTAGATGCACTTCATCTATCCATCATGTAGCCTGAAATTTAGCCGGTTGGTTGCACATGGTGCAAGGGAAACATGGTTTTCCATTGCTAAAGCCTGAGGGAGTTTGTTGAGCAGATTTCTTATTTCATGAGGTAAGTGGTTTTAGTAGTAGTACTGTATAAACAGTAGCAATTTTTTTATTAAAAAAAAAGGCAACAAAACAAACACCAAAATTGTAACTCAGTTTTGTGAAGCTGTAGTGTTTGTATGTGTCCTTTGTGTTTTGATAAGAGCTTAAGCTCTTTGGAGTATTGAATACTGGCTTTCAGATAAAGTAGAGTATGTCTAGGCAGCTACTGGGGTGTGATGTTTGGATTGCCACATTTTAATTGTACGCCTCAGAACTAGACAATTTCAGTTTTAGCTGCAAAAGAGTTTGTCTAAATCTGGCTCAAATTCTCTAGTTAGGAAAAAATTAAGACCTTTCATTCAGTAGATGGAATAATATATATATTTTTATTTTTTTAATGTATGGATGTTACAAAGTTAAAATATTTCACTTATCCTCTTAAAGATATTCTGATATCAGTATATTAAAAACAGTCCCAAGAAGCAAGAGATTTTGATCTATGCAGAACCAGCACTTCCTCTTGGGTAATTATGTTTTGCACAAGGCGTGTGTTAAACAGGCTGATGTTGGAATATCCATAAAAAAATTAATATAATACCCTTTGACTGATGCATCATAACACATTCTTTCGCGAAGCTTTAAAAATAAGGGCACAGATAGGACTAAGTCCCTTGTTAATTTTAGAGTGACTTCAGTAAGACCAGGAAAGAATACTTTTTTTTTCTCTTTAAGGTCTTCATGTTTATAAAAAAAATGGACAAAATGTTACAGGTTTCTTTTTTAACTCACTTCCTATATGGAATGGACTTAAAACTACTCTGATAGCAAAGACAAAACCCTCCATATTATAAACAGACTTCTAGTCTGTTCTAGTCTGTTCTAGTACTAAGCTCCAGCAAAACTGGCTCTTTGCCCCCATACTGTACAACTAAGAGTCAGTACTTGCTGATGAGCATGAGCTTTGACTTGTCCTGTTAGATTAAAGACAACTTGGAGAGTGGAGCTACTCAGAACTACACGTGTTCTTTTTCTCACAGATGTACTAATACAGTTGCACACTCAGCAATCTCCTATTGATCACTGACCACTGTATTAGATTGTATGTTGTATTAGTTTTGGATGGAATAGGGTTAGTTTTTTTTTCATAGGAGCTCTTGCATGCTGCTGTGTTTTAGATTTGTGACCATAACAGTATTGATAACAGAGGGATGCTTCAGTTACTGCTGAGCAGTGCTTACCCAGAGTCAAGACCTTCTCTGCTTCTCACACAGCCCCAACAGTGAGTATGCTGGGGGTGCACAAGAAGTTTAAAGGGGACAGAGCCAAACAGACCAACTGATCAAAGGGATATTCCATACCATATGATATCATGCTCAGCAATAAAAGCTGAGGGAAGAAGAAGGAAAGGGGGACATGTGGAGTTATGGTGTTTGTCTTCCCAAGTATCCCTTACACATGAGGGAGCCCTGCTTTCCTGATCACAGTTGAACACCTGCCTGACGATGGGCAGCAGTGAATGAATTCCTTGTTTTGCTTTGCGTGCACACGTAGCTTTTGCTTTATCTATTAAACTGTCTTTATGAGAAAACCCATGAGTTTTCTCACTTTTACCCTTCTGACTCTCTCCCCTACCCCACTGAGGGGAAGCAAGCAAGCAGCCATGTGGGCTCTTTGCTGCTTATTGGGATTAAACCACAACAATGATTAAATCAAATAACATGTAAAAGACAGGCTTTATTACAGACATGCAAATGTGCTTCTGGCACTAATACTGATAGCAATATGAGTGTGTAAACTATACTAAATTTAAACAATATCTAAATGTAAATTTTCTTTCAGTAACTCCACAAGCTAATTCATGTGCATGTGTATATATGCATAACACTTTCTTTTTTACTGACATAATGAATTTAAACTTTTAAATTGCTCTGTAAATAAACATGCATTGTCTGCAAAAAATATAATAAATATTAAATTTTTAAACAATTATTTGAGAATAACCAAATCAGTATGATATTATTTGCCAATTCATTTTTTACTAAAGGTATACCATATATGTTCAGTATTCCATTGCTGCAATTTGAATTTAAAATGTTCAGATTCAGGTGCCTGTTACTTGTGTTAAGTGACTAGAGAATGCACCCACAATATTCATGAACCTGTGGTGTCCCAGTACGTTAGAAAGAAAATGATCTGAAGAACTCTGAAGACTTTTCCTGAATTAATTAGCAGCCATTTGATCAGACCAATTAATTTAAGTAAGAAGCTATATTTTTCCATCTTATTTAACTGAAAATTACATCATCATCAATCCATTCAATGGTTGTTAAGACTAAGGGTTTTAACAACGTAGAAAAGAAGATACTAAATTTGATGGGTAATCTAGACCACTGTCTTGGAAAATGTTGGTGCTTAATGTCTCTGGATCTATTGAATTGTCATTCAGCAGTTAGCCTAAAATTGTGTGTAAAAGTCAAGTTAAGAGATACAGATCTGACAAATCTATAGACAGTTTTTTAATTTACATATGAGTAAGCTAACCTATTTTCAGGAAATACATATAGATTTTGATATGAAGTAGGGATTTTTGTATCCTACAATATTAAGGAGTTTGAGCGCAGCTTGGTTTAGTGTGGTCTCAGTATGTTCCTTAAGAATAATGAAATACTGTGCATAGTAGATTTTGAAATTAACAGCCACAAGATCCCTATGTATCTTTAATAAAATGCATAAGATTTTTTTTTTGTCCTAGGTTTGCAAAGTATTAAGCAAAATAAGAGAAAATTTAACAGTTTACCCCTTACTTTATCTTACACCCTAGAAAAGGAAAAAAGCTTCGGCTGCCACCTCCGCAGTGACTAAAGTTGTACTATCCAGGACATACAGAGGGAAGCAGGAGAAGCTGAATAACTGACTAGATATATTAAATAAGAAGTTTATTTATTTTGACTTTTTGGGGGTCTCCCACCTGCCCCTCATATCCTTGTGCAGCAACACAACTCTCTGCAGTACCTGTCTTGTAAAAATCATTCTTTATTGTTACAGGTAAGTAAGATAGACGTTTCAATTACTAAATTAAATGTTATTGTGTTCAAATCCTCCTGGACCTTTTAGTCTTATTAATGTTTCAGCTGCCTTAATTGCCAAAAACTTACTAGCAAGGTAGAATAAATCTAATAAAATATTTTGCATTAAAAAAAAAAAAAAAAGAAACATAAGAAACCAACCTGGCAAAAGGGAAGAAAAGTTACTAATATTAAAAACAGTGGGGCCCATGACAGATAAGAAAAACAGCCCTGTAGAGTTATAAGCCAATAAAATGAGCCATCTCTGAAAATATACTGCCATTAATATTTTATTATAATTCCTAAATACAGAACTTCCTTCTAATATGACCAACTTTAGTCTAGATTGTTCAACCATTATTTTTTTCCCCACGCCATCATTTTGTAAGTCATTTCAAAATAGTAAAGAAAACCCTTTCACACTAAGTTTGATTTCTGCCATAGCTCAAATAACTTTGAAATGAATAACCTGAAGTTTTTCTAGGTGTTCTTGTAAAACCGTTTGACATGGGTTTTTTAATCATAGGCAAGCATTTAAAATGAGGGATCAGCTAAATCCCCACATGTAAATGTTCTTTGCTTTTGGTTTGCCAGTAAAAAAACTCAGCATTCAAATTTACATTTTAAAGTAGATATTCACTCTTGTGGGTTTTCTTGGACATAAAAAGCTCATTTTCTCTCCTTCAAATACTTTGCTTTATTCAAAAGCAAAAATTATCCCATTTAAATATAACATTTCTTGACATTTTAAATATATTTTACCTCCTTATTTACACTGTGGAAATGTTTAGAAAAATGTTGATATTTAGTGTGGTGCTGGAAGTAATGATAAACAGTTTTTAAACCTCATGAAGCTCAAAAGACACTATTTCAAGGATGTGACGTCTTTAGTCATAAAATGTGTAAAAATGGATTACATTTCTATTCCACTTTATTGAATGAAGTTATTTACACCAGAAATAAATAATTACTGCTTATCTATTAGAAATGTTATGAGGTATGTTTACTGGATGCTTTATATTTTCATGAAATCTATTTTAGATCTTTGATATGTATTATAGGCTTTATTCTGAGCATGGCAGCTGAGAATCTTTCCTCTTTCTTCTTCTTCCTTCTTTCTTCCTTCTTTCTTCCTTCTTGCTTCCTTCTTGCTTCCTTCTTTCTTCCTTCTTTCTTCCTTGTTCCTCCTCTTATTCTGATTAGAAAGACTGATTTTCATCCATACTCTGAGAAATATTTAAATTTTTATTTACTTATAAGGAAGTATATATTCCTTATAAGGAAACATACATTAATTCCGGTGAATTTTCCAACTTGGAATATGTATAGTGGTCGCAGAAACTAAAAGTATCTAATTCTCCACGAGAAATATGGGTTCTACTAAATACACCATACCAGATACTGACTAAAATTTACTAGAACACTTAGAAAACCTGCCTTAAGAATCTTGTGTCCTCTTTCATTTTCATGGACTCCAGACAACTTTTTCCCCCCCACATACTTTGCAGCTAGTTTGTTGGTCATAGGAAGAGTAACTAATCTTGAAAGAAAGAAGAACTTTAAACAATGACATTGAATGTGTAAAAGTACTATGCTCTAATCCAAGACTTGTAACGATGATGTATGTGCTTAGATCAAAACAAACGTGCTTCTTAAACTTAGCTTTTACTGAAGTTGTGTGCTATGCCAATTCCAATAAGAGGCAGTGCACCTCAGTTTGAATGCATGAGTCCCAAAAATATGAGGCAATGGAAGCAAATACTCTGTTTGATACAGGATATTAAACAGGGATATTGTTTGTGTCTCCATCCATAGAGATATTCAAAATCATCTGGACATCTGCTTGAGCAGGGGAGTTGAATGGTGACCTCCAGAAGTCCCTTCTAACCTCAGCCATTCTGTGATTCTGACAGTTCAGGACAGATCTTACTCCTCACTGGGACATTTAACACACTGCTATTACTTTGTTCTAAGGCTATTTAAAAAATATATTTATTTGTTTCAAGTCTACCCCTTAAAGCCCTCTGTAGAATGAGTGTTCAGGTGATCATATTGATTAGTTCCTAGTAATAGTCCTTCAGAAAGAAGTCAAGCACCCTTCTGGAGTAGGACATTCTTTGTAATACAATAGATAGTCTTCAGCCTGCTTTGGATTTATGTTCAGCATGTAATAACAAACCCTGAGTTAATAATTTTGCTTTCTCTCACATTACTTCTATACACAGAAGGCTTTTCAGAAAAATTACCATAAAAACCTCCTATTTTACATAAAAGAACTAACATACAGATTTTCTCATTTCAACAGTGTCACAGTTTAAGATCAAATGAACACATGGAGAAGAAATGGATTTGGACACTGAACAATTTAGTCACAGATATATGCAATTTTACAAATTTCATTACTTTGCTATTCAATGAAAGAGATGGCACAGTTCAGGGGATAAGTTGGGTGGGCCAGCATAGCAGTTCCTGACATTAATTCCCTGTGCTGTGAGAGAGATGAGGTAGTCTAGGAGGAGAGACGGTGTTAGCATAGCAGATCCAGCTGTGTGGAGTCCCTGGGCTTTTCCCTGGTTCCCTCAGGTTTGCTGCATGTTGAAAAAATAGTCTCGTATTCTGTTGTAGAGTTATGGATCCCTCAAGGTTTTTTCAGTTCCCTGGCTTCCCCCCAAATTCTTTACTTTTCTCAGTGCCAGGATCGGGTAGAGAGTATTTCTTTGATAAGAGATTTGATTAAATAGGAATGCTGCTTTTTGAATTGTTGTAAGTGTTGCTGGCACTCACACTCTACTTATTCAGGACAGTTCTGGATGCTTTTAAACCCCTTGATGACCAATAGGCTACTTGCATAGTTTGGCCATCTATTTCCTTGAGCAAATAGAAACTGTTCAAAGTTCATTCTTTTGTTTTGGTCAAGAGGCAGAGGGGTCATACTTTGCCTACTTGTACTAAAACAGAAAAATTGGTTTAAAGTTCACAAGTGTGTGCTAACAGCTATGCTATCTAGGCTTAGCTCATACTAATCACAACACAGAGAGCTGTAGACTATTCCAGACCACTGGTAAAAGGGACGAGAAAAAGAACTTCATCCAGTTAGAGACATAGGAATATGTCCTGATGGATTTCAGCCATGGTCCTGCTAACCACTCACCAGTCACATTAACTGAAATAAACTATTATATTTCAATAGATCAGACAGATTTAGCTGATTCTTCTCCATTCAGTGCTTATGAGACAATATGGACTACCAAGCCCAGTTTTGGGCTTTTCAGTACGTTAAGGATTTTGACATACTGAAGGGAGTCCAGCAAAGTACCACTAAGGTGATTAGGGAACTGAAGCCCAGGAAAGTCTAAAGGCCCTGGGCCTGGTCAGCTGGGAGAAGAGAAGGCTTCTGAGAGACCTTGTAGCTGTCTGCACCTCACTGATCAGAGAACATAGAGAAGACAAAGCCGAATTCTTCTTGGAGGTGCAGAGTGATGGGACAAAAGGCAACAGGCACAAGCTGGAACTTAGAAAGTTCTGATTAGATGTATATATCTATCTACTATAAGGGTAGTCAAATACTGAAGAAGGTTGCTCAGAGACGTGTAATCTCCATTGTTGGAGGTGTTCAACACTAGATTGGATTTGGCCTTAACCAACCTGACAAAATTACGCAGGAGTTTGGGCTAGATGATTTGTGGAGGTCCCTTCCTACCTAAATTATTCTGTAATTCATCAGTGTAAACACAATTGAATATATATCTTTATATATATTTATTAAATATACATCAAATTTACCTGGAGATGTACATATAAATCTCCACATAAATCATCTGTGACATACATATTTGCATAATTGTCCATAAACTGAATTTATAGAATCATTTCTGACATTCACAAATATTGGAAACACTGTTAACTGAAAATATCCTCTTTATTTTTTTGGGGGGATTATGATGCAATCTTTTCTTTTACATACTCTTATTGTTTCTTTAGTATATATATATTTTCAATAATAAGTGTGTGTAAGTCTTTCTTGTTCACTTATCCCCTCTCTTACAACTGCATGCCTGGAAAACTCAAGAATGTTGTCAAAATCTGCATGTGTTCCAAGTTTTTGTTAGTCTACTTATGGCCTTTAAATGATTAGTGCAACTTTTTTTCTAGCCTTCAGTTCCTACATGGCTTGGTCATGGGTAGAGACATGGAGTTATACTGAACATAATTCCTATAAAGGGCTGTACCTGCTTTCTCAAGTTGGGAGCAGGCCAGTCTTTAATAGCATCCATCTGTCTGAGCTCTGACTTAATGCTGGTGCCTACCCATTTATTGCACAGATAAACTGTTTCTGTAATCTTCACTTTACATTCCACCACCTTTACTTGCAGGAGGATCGAATTAAATACCCACAGGCAATATACACTGTAGTATTCCTAATTCTGAGAATTAGAGGCTGCAGCCTTGATAATATTTTTAAATTATTTGTTCTTGGGAGTAGTTTTATACTTAAGGAAAAATTATGCAAAATATAAATAATTCCTCACATAGGCTCATGCTGATAGGCAAATGAATTGTGCACAGGCACAGGTTATAATCTTTTCCAATCACTGTAACTCTCTGTGCTGATAGGAAAAAAAAAATTGGGAAAAAAAAGAAAAAAGCAGTAATTAAAAGAAACAAACTACAAGAAGAGTTGACAGATCTTTAAGGACACTTCCCATTGAATGCAAGAGCTCTTGATCCTGATGTGTAAAACAAATCAGGAAAAGAAGGGCTTCTACAAGTATGTCATCCTGGAAAGGAAGATCAAAGAAAACATACTCCCCCCGAGAAGGGGGAGGTAGTTAGCAACTTCTTTGCCTCAGTCTTCGCTGGCCAACTCACTTCTCCCTCACCTCTCGAGTGGATGGACCACAAGACAGGGTCTGGGGGAGCAAATTCCCTCCCACTGTAATAGAAGATCAAGTTTGTGATCACCTGAGGAACCTGAACATACATAAGTCTATTGGACATAATGAGGTGCATCCCATAGTCCTGAGGGAATTGGTTGAGGTAGTTGCCAAGCCAGTCTCCATGGTATTTGAAAAGTCATGGCTTGCTTTGTTCCATTTCTATTTTTTTCCAAGAACATAGGCCTTAAAGCAATGCTGTCAATCAATCAGCTGAGCTTAATTCTCTGCTATTGTGAGCAACTACACCATAAAATCCCCATTTAAGGCCAAACCTAAATTTACACATGACCAGTTTATGCCTATTTATGCCTATTAGTATTGAAAATTATTGCTTTTATCTTAATATTTTCTCCTCATAGTTACAGGGAATAATCATATCTGCTATTAACTTCCATTTAGCTAAGCCGAAATCCCCACATACTTCCTTAGAGTTTAATGCCATGCCAGCTTAAACCAGTCTAATTTGAGATTACCTTTTCTGCCTGCCTCTCTGTCTTCGATCATGTGTGCCGGTAACTGGCTTTCATGCTGTCATACACTAAGCCAGTTCAGACAATTCAAAACCAAACTAAATTAAAAAAAAAAAAAAAAAAAAGTTGTCCAGTTCTTTCATGAAGTTTTGTTTTCTTAGTTCTGGCCCATGAACTGCATTATCAGTGGATGTACATGTATTTCTTTTAGCACAAGTAGGTAAGACACAATCGTATATTCCATATACTAATTGTAATTTTACAATTATATAAACTCTGTCACAGAAAATTCCTCAATATATTAAAACACATGATTGGTAAAGGTTCAATGTGACTATCCGCAAGACTAACAGTAAACATTACTGAGCTAACATCTATATTCCTGTAGTGTTTTTAATGACTTAACGGAGACGAATATTTGTGAAATCTCACGTATTTTTAACCTGTGAAAGGAAATAATTGTTACTCTTTCAAAAGTAAAATAACAGTCATTTTTATGAACTCATTCTTCAGAGACTTTGAGAATCCAACAGCACTGACTTAAGACTGAATAAATACTGACATTTTCTGTGTATCTAAATCTAAAGAGCACAATTCAGTCTCACCTGTGGAGTTATCTAATTGTTCCAGAAAGAAAGTCTGATTTTATTTATTATTATTTTAGACAGAGCTTTTCTTCTTTTCTTGTTGCTATATAAACAACAAAATCCTTATCCATGCTTTTTGGAGAAACTCATCATTGAATTATTTAATTGAAATTTAAATGCTTAATTGAAGTGGTGCTTTTTATACTTTTGTGTGTAAGAACACCCATGTGCTATTTTATACCAGAATTGCCAACAGTATTTTGCATCTGCTTTATGTGGATTGCCTATGTTATGGAAAGCACAATAAGAAAACTTTCTTGCAGACACTAGCCAGTCTTGAAATTTATTTCATAGCCATAAGAATGCTACTATATATTGTCCAATAGACAATTGAGAAAGTGTCAGATGATTAAAAAAAAGTTCAAGAAACAATAATTAACAAGTACTGAGTATCTTTTGAGTATTTCAGCATATCCTTAAGTACAAATAATAATTGCTACATAAGGCTCTATCTTATCTCATTTAGCTGTACATTATGCTGTTTATGATTTCCTGCTTAATTTAGCTGAGCAATGACTTTTTTTATAAATTGTAACACTGTACTCCATGTAAACATCCTGTAGTGAAAAAAATGTTCAGGCTAAATAATATTTATGTATATTATGCAATAGTTTTATTTTAATTTTGTTCTTTTGTTCTCCTATCAGTAGCTCCTGAATAACTTCTCAGTCACAGAATTCATCTCTCTAAAGAGTTCTAGTGTATATTTTAAAATGTGGGATTATTAAAGAGAAGAGTATAGCTGTTGTTATTTCTTGTTGAGCTTGGTAGAATTAAATAATAAACACTAAATGAGCATCCTGAAGTCTTGGACTTGAAACTACATTTTTTTAAAAGTTAACGCATGCTTGTGTTCCATCTGTCCTGACATAATGATGTCTTTTTCCCATATACACCCTGGTTGGTTCAATTTTTCTAAAACAAGGTCTGGGTTTCTATACTGCATATTAAACTACATACTGATTACAGATCAGGATTATTTTCCACTGATTCAGATGTTTATCTCTGAAACAGAATTTATAATGTCAGCTTTTGCTCTTTTTGATGAACTTACTGAGATAAAATCTTTAGCTGTGTGGGTAATTGACTAGTTTTTTATTTGCACATTATCTAGCAGAGATTATCTTATTTGGGGTCTTGTTCCTCTGAAATCTCTCACAAAATCCTTACCTGTTAATGCACTGAAAATGAGCTTATAAATGTAAATATCAACATTCAGCAAATGTGTCTTTATTTGATAGGGAATGTAAAGAAGTACAAATAGCTTTCTGCAAGGAAAAAGAAACCCCTTCCAGATGATTCATGTGAAAGACCTCTAACAAGAGGCAGTATGAATGACTGTATCATGACTGTACCAGGCTTGGATCCATTGCAGTCCTTAAAAATTATCCCAGTGAACTTTACCCTGCTCAAGCACCCCTCAAGAACTCCCAGATATCATCATCAGATACCATGCCCCAATACATTCAATGCTTATTAGCAGTTTGGTTGTTTAGGGTTTTTTTCCATGAAACAACAAAAGAAACACATACAGAAATGTCTTAAGGCTAGAGAAACACCACGTGTAGTCAAAAAAAGAATCAGAATCAAGTGTTCTGGAGGGCGGATGCGGCTTTTCTGCTAGAATAGAAATAGTCTTTAGAAGTGTAGGTATTAGTCACTGCATAGTTTTGCCTAGAGGTAAAGGATCAGTCTGTGGACAAGTAAATACTAAGCCCACGCTATTGTAAATGGCATGCTTTGAGTAATGGAACAAATGTTTGCCAGTTAGACATATCCATAGATGTATATGTATAACCATATCCATACACTCAAATTTCTCATATACTATGTAACAAAACTTCTTTCATACAGGTGTAAAAAGATAACACCCAAGCATCACTGTAACGTCAAGGCAGAAATAGATAACAGGAGAGGGAGGCCACAAATACAAGATTTTCACAAAAAGCAAAAAGTAAAAACAGGTGTTAGAGAACTATGCATAACAAGAACCACAGGTTCCTGTTTCACTTGAACAGTATGCTCAAGTCAGCACATTTGGAAAAGTCTATCAACTGAATAACAAATATCTGTATCTAATAGCTGTACTGAAGACACATGTCAGATAAAAAAGCTACACCACTCTCTGAGATACTGATTCGTGTGATATTTATATATTCATGAATGCAAGCAGCCAGTGAATCGAGGGTAAAGAATAGATCCAGGGAATTTAAATGCAACAGGAGGTTCAAAATAAATTTGGAAAAATGAATTTGAAGCAGCAGGAGGCAATAAGTATACCTGGTAAGCACAGCAGAATATAGTACCAAACAATGGAGATTAAATAAAGCTTATAAAAATTGCAATAAAACATCTTTAAACAGATGTTCAGAAAAACTATGGAGAGTTAAAAAGGGGAAAAAAAAAAAGCAAACAACAAACCCAAAACAACAACAGCCTCTGAAAGTCACAAATCTAAATGCTATAAAGATCCTGGTCTTCAGGAAAAAGTACTATAGTTTGAATGTTTCACATAGGAATTGCTAATTGAATCCCAGCTCGATTGTTTCACAAATAAGAACTTAAAAAATACTGTAAATTTTTCATAACTATTGAAGTAAGAATAACTACATAAAACCAGAATCTTTAAAGACTTTTTTTTGCTAATTTCAAAATGTCTTTTCAAATATTATTAATGCTTATAATATTCCATTAAAATAAGGAAAATAAATTGATACAAATTCACACAGGTAACAACAATTCTCTATAATACCATGATTCATATTTACATTTGTAAATATTGATATCTAGATAAAAAATTGCCCTCTCTATCACCACTGTGGTTGTGTAGTTAGTAAATTTGGCAATGTATTCCTGAAAATTCAATTAAGAAAAAAGATAAATAGCGTAACAGAACTGTAAAAGATATGCTTGGAATGCAATTTATATCCTCCCTTCTTCCACACAATTCAACATACATTCCATATCATGAAAGCTGATAAAAATTACACAACTGGTTTCTACACACTCCCTAAAATTGTGTATCGAAGCATGTAAAGTTCCCGATGACTGGAAAAAGGGCAATATAACCCCCATTTTCAAGAAGGGGAATATGGAAAACCCAGGGAACTAC
>WTXV02055502.1:0-32579 GCA_009823435.2 Nymphicus hollandicus | reverse complement strand
ATTCACCAGCTCCTTCAGGACCCGCAGATGGATTTCATCAGGTCCCATGGACTTGTGCACATTCAGGTTCTTAAGATATTTTCGAACCAGATCCTCTCCTACAGTGGGCCTAAGGTCTTCATTCTCGCAGTCCCCGCGTCTGCCTTCCAATACTTGGGTGGTGTGGTCAGTGTGTTTGCCAGTGAATACTGAGGCAAAGAAGTCATTAAGAACCTCAGCCTTTTCCAAATCCAGGGTAGCCAGTTCTCCTGATGGCACAGGACACACAGCACATAGAATGGGAAGACATTAACATACACGTGCTCCCATCATATAGCATGAGGCTAACCGATCATGGTCATTCATTGAGAAGACCCTATACCACTTCAAGTGGAGTTTCTTTCTGTTGGATTAGAAACAGACAATAAACTGCAAGATAAGAATCACAATAGTAGGGAAGGAACTGGGAGGAATCATCACTTACATCCTGCACCAAAACATGGTTGTCACAGCCAGCTTCAGCATTCAAATGTTTAGTCTTTTAACAGACTATATTTATATTCCATCTACAGATAAAAAAGGCAGAGCAGCTGTACCTCAATTACAGGAGTCACAAGTTCTTCCCAGTCTCAGGGCTGTGCACTGGCCACAGCCTTATCCTCAATAAAATTTGGGAATTTCCCCCTTCATCCTCTGGCTTTCCCTGGAGAAAAACCTCTGCAGACTAGTTGCACCCCAGAGCTTGTTTATCCTAGACACCTTATCAAATGAACCACCCACCTATATTTCTGTTCACTGGAGATGACTCATTGGACAGCTAAATTCAGATGAAATGAATTCCCTCTGAAATATTCTGCAGAATCAGACTCTATTTTACAATTACATGGTATTGTAGGAGTTGGAAGAGTTTTATTTCAATTAAAGAAAAAAAATAAAAGCTTAAAGAAAAACTGAAAGAACTTATGCTTCTAAACTGAAGTCCCTAAACATACCAAAAATGTGAATTTTTTCAGTAATCCATTTTCTACAGTGGTAGGAACATATTGACTTCCTCTGTTAAGTATTATAATTGGTTAAGAAAAAAACAGGACAGAAAAAAGTCTCTGGCTGCTGTGCTAGCTGTCACCTCCAAGGATAATTTTGATCTTGCAATTGTAATAGCCAATCTACAGCACAGAATTTATGTAAGATATTTTTGGCTAGTTTATGAGGGAAAAACCTTGGCACTCTTGTAAACATCAATGTATGTGTCTTAAAAGTAATGTTCATAATTTACATAAACAAAATAAGATAAATTGGAAATTTCAACTCTCAGGCACAAAGTGTGTCTAAAAGGCAATTTCAGGTTGAATTAAGTGCCAGAAATACCAAAGCCTACTAAAATATTACCCCTTTGCTCAAAATTATAATACCTCAAAACCAGGCATGGACATACACATACAAACACTCCCTCAGCACACATTACACTGGCTCCTGTACTTGTCACCTCCTCCTGTTCAAATATAATTTTGTGCCAATGCAGTTCAAGCATCTTTTCTAGCCTAGCCAGTTTAAAAGCTGGTCTGCTGTCTCTTTTTGCACCTCATTTTGATTTTACTGCTGTAAACTGTCAGGCAGACCCGTAACAAAAGGTCACAGCGTCCATTGTTTGCAGTGTGGACCCAGCCAGAACCAAACTGCTCCCAGCTACACTTCCCATCCAGTAAGCTCTCCATTTTATGGCTTTAATGCAGTCTGATTCCCAGGTCATCTTTCAAGCTAATGCTCACTTACCATTTTTTCTGCCATGGTGTTGCCAAATCTGGGGTATGTAAAGTGCCCCCCCCCCCTTTTTTTTTTTTCCAAATGTGATAATTCTGTGACTGAGCTGATTTAAAAAAAAAAAAAAAAAGTGATTATGGTTCCAAATCTCTTTTGTCATGTACCCTGCCTGTGCATCTGCAGCCAGATAAAATGGAACCAAATTGGATCAAAGAGATGATTAAACCAAATGTCACTGTTTCACACCCACCTTGACATCTCTTCAAAAGGCTGTAAATTATCAGAGGACTCAGCAGGGGAGAACTGAGCCCAAACAATTAAAGACTCACTGTTCAGGTTTCTCAGATGCCTTATCAAGATCTGGCTTAGCAAAGGAAAATTCAAGAAATTCACAAATCAAAAAAGTACTATTTTGAAGGTCATTCATGGCCTGTTTTATGTTGCTTACTAAAGCTCATATCCATAATTGTAAAAATTACAATAAAAGAGAAGAACAGAGTTTAGCCCTGAGATTTATCCCTGTTAAGAATGCAAATAAAATGCACATAGGTCTCTAAAATGTTATTCATTATGTTGAAAGTAATAAGGAAAAGTCTTTCAAAATGGATCTGCTTTCATATCCCTGTGCTTATACAAGTCCATTTACAGTTAATGGCAGTTAGTAAAGGTGTGTTTTATTTCAAACTATAAATAAGTGAACTTTGCTAGTTCTTTCAGAGGGAGGCCATGAAACAGTTGCTTAGTTCACACACTCCATGCTAACAAGAATAAAATCCCATGTCCCCCCCAGACCACTTTCATTTTTTAAAGGTATTGGGTATTCAGGCTACATACAAACTGTGTACTCCTCCTTTTCCTTAAATACAGTGTGTTTAATTGCCCATTCATCCAATAAGAATTGTGAATCAAATACATTTGAAATTGAAAATAAGAAAATTAGGTTGAAGGGTAAAATTTAAATATTCTATTAAATTCCATCTATCAGGCCAAATCCTGAAGTATCGCTGACCGAGATCCAAGAAAGAGCTACTAAGGAAGGAAGGGAGAAAAAACTTAATCTAGAAATTATAAAAGGGGATTCCAACAATTGTCTTAGTTCTGTCACTTATTTCCCACATGGTCTTGGTTCAGTTGCTTGTATTTGTACCATGCGTTTCCTATAAATAAAACAGAACATATCCCATCTGGTTTCTGAGAGGTTTAGTGTTCATAAAATACTTAGTAGCACAATCAATCATAGATCTTATAGGAGTACCAGCCATTATTATGAGTAACATGAAAAATGAACAGGAAATCAACTTTTCAAGAAATGTGGGTTCTATTTCACTTTCACTATTTGTTCAATTCCAGAATTTATGAAAATAACCCCTCTGTCTGAGCTATTAAAAACACTACCCTGTCCTTGTTTCCACTTCGATACCATCCATGGACACCACTCTGTAAGAAATGAGACAGGCTGGCAAGGAAGCAGCTCACTTTACACTAAGGTCTGCTTGCAGAACTAGATGCTGCCAGGCTAATACAAAAAAACAAGCAGAAAAAAATACTGACGTTCTTGTGCTTAGGAAACAATGTCCCTTGACTAAGTATTTCAAAGAAAATAACCCACCTGGTTTTGAAGATACAAGGTAAGAGCATACACACTTTATTTCAAGATGGGAGGCAGATTCCTCATGTGGAAAATGAGCAAAATTTCCTAAGACCTATGATGGCAATTTCCCCAAGTGATGGGAAAAAACTGACTTATGATAGCCAGTTGAGGGCCCCATCACAGCTGCTCAGCATGAGGCTTCTCACACAGCATGGTTAGGAGGATATAATTTTTTTTTAATTGAAGTCATAGAGGAATACAGGAGATGTAAAGCTTTTGTAGAGACTGCAGTGTACCTTATCAGTGAATGCTGGCATTAACAGCATACAGGGCATGCACAAGGAAATGGGACCTGCCTGGCCAGTAGGTTTTCTCCTTAGGGATGAGAAATGGTCAAAGCACATACCTCATCTAGTAAATGAGAATCATAGAATCATGGAATATCTTGAGTTGGAAGGGACCCACATGGTTCATCAAGTCCATGTCCTGACTCCTTGAGGGCAATCTGGAAGTTAAATATATGTCTAAAACGATATTGTCTGAACTCTTCTTGAAGGCTGATAATTTTAAAAGGAAGATTTTTATGGCTTTACTGTGTAGCATGTGCAGACTCCACCAGAAGGACAAAAAGACTGATGTTTCATAAGACTACATGAACGTGACAGCAACCACAAGTCATTAGCAGAGCCACTGGGCCACTGAGAGCAAGGCTGAATTGCTGAGACACCCAGTGCTTCATGAGTTACTTTAAGTTAGTTAAGACTAAGACCTGTGTAAGACCTGCACTTTTCCAGACCATCAGGTGGAAATAAGCACTGATATTCTGGGCATCTCATGTGGCACTAGCTATTTATATTTAGGAGTTTTTTTCCTTGTGAACAAAACTGCTGGTGGAAAAAAAAAAAAATAGAACAAATCCTCTCTGAATAACCATTTATAGAATGGAATTAGAGAAATCCTGGAGAGAAAAGACAGAAGTAACATCAACTATTTTAAGAATGTTGATGGCTCAACCCAGGATGTGCAAGGCCGCACAGTAAGTTCACGTGTATAATAACCTATATTCAATATAATAACAAATATTCAAGCCAAAGCTGAAACGCTCTCAAAATAGATACCTTCCTAACCTTGATTTTATTTTTAAGTTTAAACCATTTTAAAAACGACATTTTCTTTCCACAACACTTGAGTCCTAGTGACAGATAAGAACAAAGGATAAAAAAATATATTAAGAAAAAAGCGAGCTAGCCACAGTTCCTATGTTAAAGAGGTTATGATCAGAATATAAAGCAGGAGACAGCAGATGGGTGTATTATGGTGGAAGGACACAAGGAAATTATGAAAGAGAAGTCAGTCTTTAGTGATGGGAATGGAGCTAGTGAACAAATAGCTAAACCATAACCACCTTTTTTGAGGGCACCATAGAAAAGACCTTTTTTAAAGAGGAATTTGAAAGCAGGTGGTGTGATAATTTGGGGATAATTTCTGTGGAGCTTCCATTACCATGACCCAGGTAATGGGGAAAATGCATGAGTATAATGGAAAATTCATCAAGTAGAGGATGAGGAGTGGCATGAAGGGCCAATTGCAAATTGTTTTAGAAATGCCTATGCCTGATGGCACGCCTTTATTATGTTAATTCAGAAGTGAACATTCACCTTTTAATGTAAACAAGGTTGGGTCTTATACAGGATCTTTTTCCTACAATGTAATTTTTAACAATAAAATGAATATATTCACCTTTAGACACTTGAAGAAATTTTTTATAATTAAGTATAATATAACAGAAGTCAAGGGAATGCTCTCCATTCATTTCAGGGCTACTTCTGCTTTATTAAAAAACACGAATATTTTTTTTATTCAATAAATTACTCAGATTTTTATTAATTTAATCTCTATAAAGGACAATGAGTCATGGAAAAGTTAAGAAGTTATTTTTTTGTCCCAAAACTACAGAGAGGTACTGTAAATCAAAAAACACTTTGGTGATTTTTTTTTTTCCCTAAAGTGTTATTTCCATTGTAATGTCAAATCTTTTTTCAACATTGAACTCTTGAGGTAAAATCTGTGCCCCTTACTGAAGTTGGTTGGAATTCTTCACACAGAATACAACCTTTCTCCTTGGTCGTCTTTTGCTCCTTAATACACTTTGGGAATTGGAGGAAGAGTATATCCCAAAAGTCATACTACCTATTCTTGGAGTTCTTCCCAGAACAAAACTGTCAGAAATATCTTTCTGTTTCTTAGTACTTTTAAGCAGGTGTGGAGCTCATTGCAAAGTGCATCTGATCCCTCTGCAGTCTGAAAGAGCTCCAAGGCTTGAGATGCCTGCAAAAGTGCAAGCCTGCAAAAATTGCATGGTGATTACTCACACCTCCATGGGAGCTCAGAACCAAGGTATATTTATGATTGTATTTGCTGTTGCTTTATGCTGTACCTTGTTTTGAAAGTTTTAAGTCCTGCATTTCAGAAGCTTGCGGTAGATTTCCCTCACATCAACAAAATTGGAGTTTATCACAAATTCCCATTTACCTCCAGGTATGGGTTCCTCTGCCTGGGAAACAACAGCATGAATGACAGCCCTGAATGAATGTTGTAGTAGAATTCTTTCTTTCTTATTATTAACACAAATAATAAAAGTACTAGGTATATTAAAGTAACACCCAGGTATGTTAAAGTAGCACCTAGAAGATAGCTGTAACTCCTGAGTATAGAAATGTAGAGTAAAAAGAAATAACTTGGCCTCAGCCTACATAGAGATGATATCCAAAGAGTGAACGAAGAGAGATCCTGAGGATGGGGAACTGAGGAAAGGGAGAGTAATTTACTTGCCTGAGGTGGCAGAGCTCAGAACTGAAGACAGATTTCCCAGTTCTCACACAAGTGCCTTCACCATAAAGCTAATCCTCTGCAGACCTCTATTTTTATCCTTCATAACTTTTTAAAAACATTCCTATAGGGCTCCATTTTCTTATTGCTTTCACCACGCACAAGGTTGAAACACTGGGGGGCAGGCAGGTAGATGAATTGTATTTGAGTTACACTACAGTAAGAAAATATGTTTGTCCTTTAACAGTGAAAGATGCATTTTTCATTCAGGTAACTCAAAAACAAATTATTTTTATTACATATTGAATGTAGCTAAAAGAGAACATATTTCCTTATACACCTGTGCTCACAGAAAGCAAAGGCAAAGTAATGTGCCTAGCCAGTTTGTCTTATACAGCTTGTTAGGAGCTTCCTCTTTTTGTGTCTTTCTCATGATTTCTTCAAATCTGACAGAGACATTTGTCCTCACTGAGAACAGAGGCCAGATTGGAAATGCAGTGACTTTAGACATGTTTGTGTTGAAATTTAGCAACACTAAAATATTATATATCCCTGAAATGCAAGGCATTTCACTGCACATTGTTAAAAGCAATTTTGTCATAAACTGACAAGCAAATGTTTTATTAAACCTGTTGGAATTCATTGTTAAATAACAACAATGTTCAACATTTATATCCTTAAATCTCTGCACATTCATAAACCACCAAATCTTGCAACACAAGCGGATCATTTTTTCTTTTATTGTTATTATTAAATCTGCTTTACAACATGCAGTGCAGAGGCTCAATTTCTCACCATCCAGGTTTCTCCAATGTGTGCTCATTTACATATGTGAAAATTTGTTTTAAATGAGTAAATGTAGCATTTTTCACCCATACTGAACTCACTATGCAACAGTGTAAAAGACATCATGTAGTAATGAATTGAGATTTCAATCCTCATAGGCTTGGGAATCTGGTGGAAGAGGAATATTCATAGCATACCAAGAAGATTATTAGGTGGTAGAGCTGGGAGCAGTCCTTGAGGTTTCTGTATGTTCACCTCACCAGGCCAACAGCTCTGTCTGTGGCGGGTCCACTGCATTTGCAGAGGTGTAGATCTATTGCATCAGGCAAAATTAAAAGGACATTAATTTAACCTTAAATAACCCCAGCCTGTCAGGTATGTGCTCCTGTATCATGTGTCAAACATGCAATTGTTCCTCTTCTCCCTTCTCCTCATGGTTGCCTTTCCACTGACAAAGCCTGCAACACACTCACCTGGGACCACCAGGGATGTTTGCTGTGAGGACAGAAACTTTTGCTTCTCCATGCACATCCATCATCCACTCCTTGATAAAGCTCAGATGCTTTTGCTGAGATTGGGATGTGATCACACCAGACAAAATTCAGGGCAGTGTTTAGGGAGTGGAGGAGTCATATTTTCTGTGAGGATGATGCAAGAATTTTAAGTGATACGTTCTCTAAGCCTGGCAAAAATAAATAAATAAATAAATAAATAAATAATTGCCAAGATCTGGGATATCGTTAATTATCTGTTGCCTCACTGTTTCAATCAGATCTCCGTTTGATCTTGCCAGGAACAGAAGGAATCACATTCTGTCAAGGTTTTGCGTCAAGGGAAGGAGGAATATCATTTTGTATCCAAGCAGTTCACATTTCAGGGCACATGGATTGATCCCTTGAGAAGAAAAATTACAGTGAATCACGTACCATTTATGCATTCATGTATCAGGTTGGGGTTTTTTTCCCAAAGCCAGCACACAACTTACCATTTCCTAGAACAACCCTGCTGCACAGCTCCAAACACTTTTCTGGAATCTGTCCACAACACCAATTTTTCTTTTTCTGGGGTCTTTTTTTCTTTTTTTTTTTTCTTTTTTTTTTTTTTTCTCCTGGTTCTTGGTGCAAATATTTCCCAGGATAACTCTGGCTCTTCCCGACTCTGCTTTCTGGGTTCTTCTTTGCCCCTTCACACAAAAGAACCCTGAGATTTGCCTAGAACCATATGATAGCTTATGATATGATCCCTGGCATGCTCAGCTACTGCTCCCCAAACAGCTCTGGCTCCTACTCCAGGGATGAGAGTTTCCAGGCACCACAAACAGTATGGATGTGGCCAAACTTTGCCAGTAGGTCTCAGAGGACAGCTAGCCTTGAAGCTCTGGCACTTTTGGGATAACTAATATAGATGTAGCTCATTATTTATTCTCAGAAAGCAGATTATAAAGCTTTTAGCAAATCTGGAAGCAAGATTATGCAAAAAAAAGAAGGTTCCTGTTAAGTTGTCTCTGTCTCCTTGTCCACATCTCCCCTCAATTTGTCATCTTATTGTAAGATTTACTGCTTCATCTCTCTTCCTTCTGATCTTTATTTCCAGACGAGTTCCTTGGTTACTATCTAATAGGAATATAGCCTCCAAGGTTTGCATCCTTTGCTAACAAATGTGCACTGCTGATAGCCAGCACTTTCCTACTGAAAATGGGTCTTTCGTTGCTCTCAGGAAGCGAGGTTGCCAGCATTTGGGTAGGATGCTGTCAAGAGCAGACTGTTAGGAACATGACCTTCTTCAGTCTTCTTCTTCCTTGGTTTTTTTTCGAAGTAGAAGCTAATTTAACTAAAGCTTTAGCAGAGCTTTTTTTTTTTTTTTTTTACTGGACAGTTTAAACACGCACAGTAAAACCCTCTCTCGATTTTGCTATTTTGTAAATATAATAAAAATTTTCAATCCCATAACAGTTCTGTTACATCCCAGTCCATAATATTGGCCTAGCTTTTAATGAACCACACAGGTTACACCATTAGTAACGCACCCATCAGCCTCATCAGCTGAATGATTTACCTAAAACAGCACCTTTTAACACTTACGGGGGATCCTGGTAAGCAGAGCACTATCAAACAGCAACCATTTACACTAAATGTGAGTGTGCGGTGAAAAACCTCACTAGTGTTCCCCACCAATTCTGATCCAAATTTTGGGTTTTGGTTTGTTTTTCTGAAGTGATTCCTAATATTTTTCTTGAGGGCCTGTTCTTTCTAGTTTCAAAAGACTTATTCAAATCCTTAACATCTAGATCCTGATCTACCTTGATATCTTGCACATTACAGACTTTAAAAAATCTATGTCTGAGATAATCACCCAGGAATCATAAAAGCCACATCCATCGATACAAAAAAAATGGGGAGGACCTGGACAATGATGCATACCAAGAGGAGACAGGTTTCTAAAGCAGACAAGAGGACTTGCCTTGTCTTTCTCTTTTGGCTATGAAGGAAGCTTAGGATGACTAAGTCAAACTTCATTGGCCAGTTTTTAGATAGCTAAAAGTTAGATGAAATGAGCCACAGACTGACTGTGTGGTAGCTAAAATAACAGATTACGACACAGTGATGCTGGGCACTGTCCGGAAATATTTTGGCCAGCCCGCAAGAGTCATCATTTAATCCTCTGAAATTTGGAGAATTGGTTTGCCTGAGGTTTTCATTGTACAGGAAAGTAGCTCTGTTGGCATGTGTAAGTGGGAGCAGTAAGGGAGATGTAGACACTGGAAAATTAATTAAGAAAAGAGGGTCAGTGGGGAAGCTACAAAAAGAAAACAACCTTTAACTAACCTGAAAAGGTATGGGACACTCGGTGTGCTGTAGAGATGCAGATTTACTCACAGAAAGACTAGAACCACTGCCCCTGAAGAGCAGATGCCTGCATTGCTCCTGCTACCCTGGGAACAGCCTTTTCCCATTAGAATGGTGCATCTCAGCACAATCTCTCCTGTACCCCTGCTGCCTCAGACTTCATAGCAGTGACTGATATCTCTTTAAGTTTCTCCTTGGATAAAGTGAACTGTAAGCAGAAATACCAAGAACAGAAGAAATTACAAGGAACAAGCAATGAGCGATTAAGGCAACTGATACAGAAGCCTTCTGAAAAAAGATCAAAATATAAGTGATCAGCAAAGAGACTTGGGATGTTACTTAGGAAATGATCATAGAGAAGTGAGATTTCTTTCAGAGGTATTTATAACAGTGCAGAAGTACAGGGCCGTAAAGCAACAGTGGGGTAAGGACTGTAAGACATATCCCTCTACAAGGAAACAAGAAGGAAAGATTGTAAGTGTGTGAAAGATAGAGAGTGTGAACAAGCAGTGAGAAAGGCATTTGGTGAATTAATGGGCTACAGGGAGATCAGGGAGATCAAGAGAAAAAAAAAAAAGAAGGAAATTGGAAATTTCACACAACTGATTTCTGATTTAATGTTAAGGCACTATTAGGAAAAAATTCTTCATTATGAGGGTAGTGAGACACTGGTACAGGTTGCCCAGAGAAGTTAAAGTTAACCCATCCCTGGCAGTGTTCAAGGCCAGGTTAGATGAGGCTTGGAGCAACCTGGTCTAGTGGAAGGTGTCCCTGCCCATGGCAGGGGGTTGGAACTAGGTGATCTTTAAGAACTAGATGATCTTCCATCCCAAACCGTTCTGTGATTCTATGACATTATATGGACACTGCAGCGTAGCAGTTATTTCAGTGCTGGAGTACAGCTATCATAGAAAAGAACAGGATGGGATAAAATAGAAAAAAAAAATCCACAGTTTAAACTGTGACTGACATATACATATGGAAAAAGGAATTGCCCAAACTGGTATCTGACTAGTACATTCTATTATTGAGCCCAGGGGTCCTGTGGTGTTTGTATGACCAGACATGTATCAGAGAACCTTGCACTGAAAAGGACTGTGGAATCTGTAACCTCTCCTCCAGCCCTCACCAGCCTGTCTTTGACTCTTCAGCCTGCACTTGGCCTCCTGACTGTGGGTTCAGGCAACAAGTAGTGCAAATCTTTCTGTTAAGGACAGGGGTGGGAGCATACATCCCTTGCCAATACTGCCAGAGCTGCACCAGCAAAACAGCACACGTGTCTGATGACATCCTGTTCCTGCAGTTTGTGGTGGCATCATAGACCAGAACAGCCTTCCCCTTGAAGGGCCTGTAAACTGTCACATTCAAAACTGACACAGATCTCTGATATAGCATTTGCTGTGGGGACAGCTGTGTCTTTTCATGGCAAGATCCCACCAGGCTCACCTGAAGGCGGTTGCCTACACAGTGGATCATTGTTGTGGCAGTTCCAGTCCAACACTACTGGTGGAGAAAACCACCTGGGAATGCAGGTGGCACAGTGACAGCTGACAGAGGCCAAAGGGGAGGCAGTGAGGAAACTGCAGTAACAGGGAGAAAATAGTACAAAATATGCCTCCACCACCTCCTGGTCTTGCTAGTTCATTTTTCAACTTTTCTCCTTGATGAGGGCAGCTTGCTCAGGACCCCCATTACTTCAAGTTAATAGCACCAATAAAAAAAGTGGCTGCATCTTCTATACCAACATGCAGCATCTGCTATACCAACATGCAAGGATGTAGCATGCACAGTGCCCACAGAAGGCCTTATCTCCTGTTCCCAGCTGCAGGCAGTGTCGCATCACTGCCTGACTGTCCAACAAGGCTGTTGGGGTTTCATAAACACCATTTTTCAGAGGGACCTTGGTCAAATGGTTGAAGTACTAGACTGGGATTCAGAAGAACACAATTATTCCCTATGTTGCCTTAGGTCTCCTGGCAATTTGGGGCACATCCCAACCTCAATATCTTGTTTGTAAAATAGGGATAAAAACACATTGTCTATTCAAAGCATTTTTTTTCTCCTTTTTTCATGCAGCGCCTCGCATCATGGGACCACCAGTTGCAGCAAAGGCCCTCAGTAAAGTTCAAACACTAAAGATAATATGCCATAGATGAAATTCTTTGAGAGAAAGAGGGTTTAATTGTACCAAAAATTCAAAAAGCATGTATGCATAAAAGGCTTTTAAAAAGAATTGTGTTTATTTTTAATCTTATTTGCCAGCCTTATCTTTCAAGCAGTCAGAGATAGCACTAATATAATCTGGCAAAAGCAACAGTAATTTAATGGAAGGAATAGATAAAGTGTCCAGATGCATGTCCAGCATGTAAATTGAAGGAATTGCTTCATTGTACTTGCCAGATTTAGTCAAGAAAAGCGTGAAATATCTTAATGAGACAATTGTTAAAACTTGTAGGGTTGGCATGTCTCCTGCATGGCTAGAAAAATAAAAGGGCACAAAATAATAAAGATCTATATTATTCCTTAGTATAGTGGTAGGGGGACTTGAACTTATAAATACTCTGAACTAAGAATGACGTGAGCACCGTAAACAAGTCATCGTCCAGAGAATGCTCCCAAAGTCTGTAACACATATTTTAAATCTAGAAGCTCATAAAAGGTGCTGATAGACAATTCCACTGGGAAAGACAGATCCAGAGGTGCCTGTGGAGCCACCAAAAATACAGCTGCTACACACAGATCAAAACCAAACCACCACCATCCACAGTTCAAGACCAAGTACATTAAATGGAAGACTTAGTTGAGTAAGAGCAGACATGGGAGCTGATGTTTATTTCTTGGTTTGTTGTCTGACCTTGGAGAAGATATTCTGGGCTTAGACCTGAAAAGTACTAACCATTCTGCTCCTAAACTAGCACAGCCTTTAGAAACATGCTTTGCCAATGCTGTTGTTTCTTGCGGGCACGGAGAAGGTGCTTCTCACCCTAGGACAGAGACTGACAAAGTACTCTGTTATGAATCGTAAGGATGGCATCTGTTCTCAGAGCTGTATTTGTACTGTCTGTGAATCACACCATCAGTGTGGGTAGGCAACAGCTGAGCACACTCAGACCTAATCTGCACACACAGCACTGAACTCTCTGAGGGGGACCAGGTTTCTACAAAATCCCTGTGCCAGCTTCGCTTTTGCCCCTGTGCACTCACCTTGTGGATCTCCTATCCCAGATCCTGGCCCCTTTTGTGGGCTTGGAAGTACCCAGGCTGTATGCAGAGGTTTGGTTGGAGCATCTCTGCTAAATGTGACTGGGTGTACCTCCATTCACTAGTAATCCTGCAGGAGCTGGCTGCCCCTGAGGCCCCAGTTGTATGGGCATTTCCAGACTTCAGTAGACCCCACTTCCAAGACATCCCCATGAAACCCTCACCCCCATTGACCTCTCAAAGTCCCACGAAGGAAACACACATCTAAGCACAGTTAAGCTCAGGCTGTATATTTTCTGGACTGGATTCCTCTTTGACTCATATCAATTTCACAGCAGGATAATGCTATTGATTTTAGTGGAGATACTGCTGATTTACACAAGGTTGAATAAGAGAAGAACACTGGTGACCCCCATAAGATGGGGATAACAATATTTACCTACAACCCAAGGGAAATGTGAAAGTTAATTAATTAGTATTGTAAATCTCTGTGAGATCCTAGCAGTCTATAAATGAATTCAAATGGCACCAGAGAGAGGACATAAAAGTGTGCTTCATACAAAAGTTTAAAATTACAGACAAGGAGGAACAAGTGGAGTACATATTCAATCATTCAAACATTGAGTTGTGTGAGTGCATTTCAAGCCCTATTCCAGTAAAAGGTCTAAGAAACATATAACACATAGGATGATTTCACTCCTGAAAGGAAGATTTCCTGACATTTTCTTTAAAAAAATTGCTGTCAATACAGCCCAAAGAAGTTCACAGAGAGCTTGTTTTAAGTTTAGTCAATTAAAGATGCAAGAAAAAGAACTTTGGACATCATTGACCCAGATATTCTGTGGCATTTATATTCATAAAAGAACAGAATATGGACACAATGAATTGCAAGAAAAATTCCCAATACAGATGGTTAACGTGCTGTTTTGCCCTTCAGTAGTGCAGAAGTCTGAAAGGTGATGAAGTCAGATGTAGAGAGCTATTCCCTGATCAAGGGAGGAATGTGTGCTATTTAGTAATACTGAGAAAGGAAAGGAGGATTTTTTAAAAGCTGTTGGAGTGTCAGAATGATGCTCCAATGGAGCAATGTCTCCCAAAGGCTGCATTCTGTACAGACAACCAAGACTATTTCTGAAACCTTAGTAAGACACCTTAGTTTATTTGCACACTCAAATATTTAAATGTGAGTGCACACCTGGTTTGCACTGGATCTTTGTGATCAGCTACTCCTTCTACTACGTAAGTATGCAAGGACTCCAAGTGAAATAAGGCTTTTTATTGTGCTACACACAAACAAATGGCACAAAGGACAAAAACTTAGAGTGTCTTTCTCCCAGAAGAGACTGAGAATGTGTTCAGTCATGCTCTGCAGTCTGTTCCTCTCCACTGACCATAAAGAAAGCCCTGGGAAACTTGTTGAATTACTTGAGCAACCAAATTAGGTCCTTACAATGGGGCGTTACAGGCCATTCCATGTGCTTAAGTGATCATGTTTGAAAACACTATCTGAAAATTAGTCAGAGGCCTAAAAAGGCTAAGAACATGTGACCTGTTGCATTCCTTAGGTAGTGGCTTGGGTTTGGTTTTTTTTTTTGGTGGGTGGAGGGATGTTTGTGTGGTTTTTTCAACCCATCACCTGCTGTTCCCCAAAGCCAGCAGGAAGTGAGGTAAAAATGTATAAGTTCAAAGCTAACATCACTGGGAAATCAGCAGCGTTCCTCTTCATTTAGATGATTCCATCGTCTCCATCTGGTTCAAGTATATTTGAAGAAGCCAAAGAAAATGCTTATCCATGAGCCAGCATCATCCAAACAGTGACTAACTCAGAGGAGGCTGGTTAAAGCTCACCCTTCCTGTTGAGTGCCTAGTCTAGGATGACCATTTAAAGATAGTAAAGACAGCTGTAGATCTATATAACAAACTAGGGGAAGCGTTGCTAGCTTAATTTGTAGCATCATGATGAGAAAATGCTTTTGCTGTTAGTTTTTAAATGTATTTCCCACCAAAGAGTATGCTTTTTCCCCCTAAAGAGGCATATGGCTTCCTTCAACCTGATGTTCCATTACTGCCTATTTGTAGCTAGAGCTCAGTGAATACAATTACAAATATAAATCCTGTAACTAATAGCTTTCTTAATTTCACAAGTGACCTGGCCAGTGTGATCATGCTTGCTTGTGTAGAAGCAAAACCTTAGTTGATGAGGCGTTTTAATAATTGCTGTGTTGTAAAGAATCATTTTCTGAATGTGTGGTACTCAGGCAGTGTTAAAAAAACACTCTTAGCAGCAGCTGAAAGCATCGGCATTTTTCATCTGCCTTCTGTGATCAGTGTGCTATGTCAGGTATAACCCAGGAGAAAAATCAAACAAACCATGTGAAAGCTGAAGATTTCTTTTTAAAAGTCTTTGAACCAAATAAGCTCAAAAGATTTTTGTAACCAACAAAAAAGTACATTATTTGTTAACACTGAACCCCTCAGCCAGAGCATACACCTGGATCCTAACCCCAAAATCCCAGTGATCTGTGTGTTCCTTCTACCTTAAGAATGAGATGCATTTTCAAAGCAACATGAGGAAGCTTCTCTGATATTGGTCTGTGAGTAATTGCGTGGACAAGCCTGAGCTCTGGACTCTGAGGCAGCCTTCCCTCTTTTCCATACCTGGTGATCCGAACCTGCATGTGCAAGTAGACCTCTTGATGGCCTATCCAGATAAAAACAATCTCCTATGTACAGCGTGTAACAGAACTGGAAACCTAAAGCTGGGTTTTAATATAATATACCTATTACAAATAGATTATTTCATTTCCAAAGGTATCTGATCTTCCTAATGAATACAAGCAAAGGACATTGATGTATTAAAATAAAAATGAAATAACAGATAAGAAACTATTGCAAAGATGTTTAAAAGAAGTATAATGTCTTAGGCTAATACAGTCACTTCTTAATATACCCTATAGTGTGATAGAGAAAGTGTGCGTATATCTGTCAAACATTGTTTCTTCTCCTTACACATATTGTCTTTAATCTTTAGGATTTGTGAAGGTTGAGATTTTGAACATTTCTGTGGCAGCCCCATGTATAATATGTTGACACATTATTGTTTTTTATATAGCAATAGCGCCTGGAGGCCGACCAGCTCAGCATCCCATTGCACTTTGGTAAGATATGGAAAATTACAGTCTCTGCCCCAGAGCTTAAAATTGTTTATCTTCATTATAGACCTCTTATGGAGCTTAATGCTTCTGAAGTGCTTAGAAAGCCTGCCGTGAAAGGTGGGTTATAAATGCAAGGAGTAGTACCAGTGATAATAGATTTCTTTGATTGAGGTAAAATCACAAATATATAGCATGGTGCATTAAAAGTAAAGAAAATCCCCAAGGATTTAGTAATCAGTTATCATCAAACTAAAGAAAAATATCTCTGTCACCAAGGAGTGTGGCTCGAGAGTGATGGGTGGACTTCAGTTCAAAAGTTCAATTGTACAATTTCAGATTCAAAGGAAACTTCAGCTCAGCTATTGCCTAGCGATACGATTACTAAAACCTTGAAGGAATGAAATTGAGTTTGAGCGGAGTGTAGGAGCAGTAATTTAACAGGTGGAGTATTCAGAAAACATTAACCCTGTAAATGCCATTGGCAAGGTAAAATTGATTAATGCAACAGTGGCTTATTAACAGACAACTTCTAAGTCATAAGATAGAAAAAGTATATTTTCAACTTAATCGTTGCTCAGACACAGGGGTGAATTTTGTCTAAAGCCTAAGGAAATTTTCTCCATCTTGAATATTTGCTAGAAGAATTGCTTTCCTGATCTAGTCAGAGGTCCATCTAATCCTGGGTCCCCAATGGCACTAAACAGCATCACCTGTTTTGAGAGAAGAATAAGAAATCTTTTAATATTTTTGATACGATAACCTGTCACACTGAATTCCCTTCTTATATAGGTTACAAATGAATTTATGCTCCAAGTTACCAAGTTGTTGGTATTGCCAGAAAGTCTCTTTTTTTTTTTCCTTTTTTTTTTAAACTATTGCTGTTTGGAGCTAAAATTCAGTTTTTGTTATGATACTTATGGATAGTCTTCCTGTTCACTTTGGTAACATCAGTCTTTGACATTTAACAGTGTCTATCTTCACATAAGCACATGATTAAATGCTGATGATTTGATCTTGCATTTACATGATGATTTACACGAACTTTCAACCTGCAATGCTAAAAACCTCAATATTAGCATCAATCCTACCCTTGAAGAACTATTAAAGCTAAAGCAGATGATTGCAATAATCTAGTCCAAAATCCCACTTAAGATACTGTTCAGCATTTTAACTTGCAAGTCCAACCCAATAACTCATGCCTGAACCACGGATATACTTCAGAAAGAGATCGACCTGGTCAAGAGTCAGTCCTAATTTCCAGATGTCATGGACAAGAAAGCTTCTTATCCCCGACAATATCAAAGCAGTAGATTGATCAGAGGGTGGTGAGGCACTAGAACAGGTTGCCCAGAGAAGCTATGAATGACCCATCCCTGGAAGTGTTCAAGGCCAGGTTGGACGGGGCTTTGAGCAACCTGGTCTAGTGGAAGGTGTCCCTGCCCATGTGAGGGCAGGGTTAACTATATGATTTTGGAAAGGTCCCTTCCAACATACACCATTGTATGATTTTGCTGTGATTATATGTAAACCTGATGTAGAGTATTTTATTCTTGGCTGTCCCACCACAATAGGGGAAGACAATAGACAATAAGCTGAGCCTGAATTTTGAAGATACTTATTCAATGCCCAGGTTGGATGGGGCTTTAAGCAACCTGGTCTAAGCAACACTCCAGTGGCAGGGGTGTTGGAACTAGATGATTTTTAAGTTCCCTTCCAATCCAAACTATTCTATGATTCTATGAATTCCAGTGTCCTGTGCAGGTGCTGAAATTCCATATGTAAATCCCACGCTGGAGTTCCACCACAGTAAGTTATAAAAAGAAAATTCCAGAATTGATTCTGAATCATAGAACACCAGGTTGGAAGGGACCTCAAGGATCATCTATTCCAACCTTTGCTGGCAAAAGCAAAGTTTAGATAAGATGGCCCAGCCAAAGCTTTCAAAATTTTCTAGCTAAATCTTCATGTCCAGTATTAGAAAAGAATTCTGATTCTAATTTGCACAGGAGCACAGGACCTACAAAAGCCACATTTTTCAGGACAAGTAGCTGGAAAACAAGCAGGACATAATACAGTCTCTCAAAATGTTATTATCTGTCCTAGTTAGATAACTGAATCAAGCTGCTACTCAGTGCAGTCAATGAAGTCTAAAAAGGCCCTTAAATGCCCATCCCCTGGACCACTCAAACATAAACATCCCATGCTATTTCAAGCACCATCAAAGTCCCCCCTCTAGGGGTACACCTGCCATTCCAGAGGGACCCGTGTTTCCCGTATATTGCATTAGATCTGCCAGCCTGTTCAGTAGCAGTGGATGCTGTAGGACATCTCAAGACAGCATGAGGCATCTCATGCAAGGCAACGGGCTCTATAGGCCAAGATTCAAGTGCAGTGTGTGAATAAACTGTAAAGGGCAACAGACCTGACTGACCACTGACAAAGTGTTTGCTTTTATGGGCATTAAGATTTAGCTCTTCCAAAATGAAGAGATAACACATGACTGTTCCTGTGGGAAGTAGCTGGATGACCCCTGGAAGATGACAGTTTGAAGCAATGGCCACACCTTTGATGCCAGAGGAGCTGCCAATGCAAATAAATCCTGGACTGTTGGTGAACATGGCACTCAAGGAGAAAAGCTCTTAATCTCACTAGACAGCTGGGATAAACATTTATAAAGGAAACATTTTCAAAAGACTAGGCAGATTATAAAGGCACTGGGAGTCACTGAAATCTTGTTAAACATTGTTCACTGCATTACTTTAGATTTTAGTTTGAACTTACACTGTCAGATAAATTCCATTTATCTCCTGAATGCTTTTCTCACTGTGAGTGTTTGTTGCTATGAATTCACACCTTCAGTGAAGATTTACATTTCATCCTTGATTGAGACAAAGATAATGCTCAGCTTCAATCATTCTAAGGCACCTCTGTTGGGATTTTTTTTTTTTTTTTCACTTAACTGGGTCAGTGTTTCTTAGTGTGACACTGAAAACACAGGTTACTGTGTTCAGCCATTAGTGCAGCAAAGAAGGATGGTCTTACAGGTAAGGGACTGAATTAGTCCCCAGAGAGAAAGTCTCTCTCAAACATTTCCACAGGCTTCCAGCCTGACCTTGGGGAAACTACATTAGTCCCCCTGTACATCTATAAAATTGGGAAATAAATGCTTTCTCTTCTCCTTCTTCTGACTTTGCCTTTTGCTATACACAAGACCAAGCACATTGGGAACAAATTTTAATCAAGGCTTCTGGTCATTCTTTCAATACAGGCAATAATGAATCATAAACATAATGGTAAATCTGGTGATTTAACCAATGCACTTGCTCCACTATAATTCACAAACGTAAAGACTTGAATTATATTTTTGGAAGAGCTATAGAAGAATTCCCTTGAGCACTCCCACACTTCCATTTGCTATCCTATCTCACTTGTCATTAATTACAAACTAATGAGTGCCATTTTCTGTTCTGCATTGATACTCTACTTTCTCCTCCTGTGGGGCTATCAACCAGCATTAAAGGACGTGTCCAGACTGAAAGCATTTATCTATGCCATCACACGAAGCTCAGCATTTCAGATGAAACAAGACTTTAATACAAAATAACCCTCCTTTCAAAAAACTAATTTCACTGGTAATCCCTTCAGTTTGGATCAGTCTGTACTAGAATTTATGTTACCCTACTCTTATTTGGATGCCCCCTGACATTTCACACTGCCCTCTGTGCTTTTTCCTGATTTGTTAATGCCACATTTTGAACAAAACTATCCTTGAGCAATTCAGTTTGGTTTCCCATAAATTTCACCTCCTTGGCAATGCAGAAAAGATTATTCTGATCCAAGTTCCTTGTTATAAACTGCGTGTGAGGCAGTGGAGTGATTTATACTAATAAATCTTGATCACTGTCTCTATGTACTTAATGACTATTTTACTTTTACAGTAATTAGCCATGCTACTAAATCTATACTTTTAAATTGCTATAGTAGTTGCTGGCATGGCTTTGGCTTGAGCTAACAAGCTCAAACAACTCCTAGGCAGAGTGAAGGCATTAGCATGATCCAGGAACCACTCCCAAAAGTCTGTTTGGACACAGCCTGGATGGTTAGAAAGTTCGATAGCGCAAGCATGGTCTGTTCTGTGCTACCTGGCTGCCAGGCCACAAAATGGTGCTGGGTGCATTTACCAGCATGCACAGCCAAGAGAGCATCAAAGGAAGAACCGAAAGTGTGTCTGGAAAAGCAAAATTATATAATTGTCACTACAATGCACTGTGGATGGGCTGCAGACCCATATGCTGTGTTACCTGATGACACAGAAAGGGCAAAGATGGCATCTTTTATACCACCTGGAGTAAGGGAAATTAATGGGGATGTGAATTATTTCAAGTGCAATATCTAAAATAGTCCCATGACTGCCTGGACTATCCAGGGCTTCTTGGAACCTGCTCAGCAGCCCCACATCTTCACGGACTCTGGACGTTACAGCCAACGGAGGGGAGCATCAGCACCTCCTGCTCCTACACTAGAATTTGTCATTGCCCGATTTGTGGCTCAACAAAAGATGCCAGGGCGCTCCTAGACAACAGACTTTTCCTCAGCGCCAACATGGAGGAGGCAGTTTTTATAAAAGAAAACCTTCCATGTTAAAAGGAAAAAGGAAAAAAAAAAGAATATGAGACTATCCCAGAAGCTAAAAGTGATTGAAAACTCAGTGTCATAACTTCCCAGCAGCAGACACACTGAAGTTATTGGTAAACGCATTAATTAATCACACAACTTTAAAGATCTGTGTCACTGTCAGTAACAAAATAAATACAGGACAGTGCTATTCCTGAATATTGGATGTGTTATTACGATAATTAAGATGAATAGTGATTACCCATCTTGTTTGTTGATACTTTCTTGGGCAGATAACTATTGCGACATTAAATGACATTTTAACCATATGCTTGGAGTATCATTCACTGATGCATTAACCCCTTTTATATGGCAGGCATAAGCCACAGATATTAAGAGCTAACGTTCAGTAATCAACTTACATGAGCTTCAAGGAACAGTGGTGGGAAATAAACTGTATGCAAACTACAGAGTGAAATTCAATCCAACCATGTTGTGCCTTTATCACTCACTCATGAAGATGAGATCATTGCTTACTCAAATTCCGAAATACGGGTCTTTTTTGTAAAAATACAGCATACTGATAAAAGTGAGAGTAGGCACATGCAGTCTGAGTATGGTTAGTATCTGGCAGTGGAAAAGATCAAAGACAAGAAGATAAAATGACAGCAGTTTACATTTCCCCCAGGAAAGAGGGAAATTACTGGATTGGAGTCAATATGAACAAAAATGGACTTTGTTTGTAAGCTGGAGGATGAATGTCCCAATCAATTATTCCAAATTACTCTACTCCAGTGCACCTTACCATAACCAAGCATCACTTCAGAAAACTGGCAATATTTGGCACTTCACAGGATTAGCCTCTGCCTCCCATTCTTTCAGGACATCAGTTTTGCTTCCCTGTCACCTCTTCTACACCCAGGCTAGCTGTCCTCTTTCTTACTCCTGCAACAATAACCTGCATTGTCAATATCAATAGCTACCAAGTATCAGCTGTTTCTCCAGGTAGCTTTGCATCCTACTTCCAATCAAAAGGTAGCAATGAGTATGTGGCAAATCTTTCTTCTTGTATGGAGTTTCCATCCAGAAGTATTGATTGTTCTATGTTCTTAGCCACTTCTTTCTATTCCAAAGAAATCTGCAGTTCAGCACTGGGGGAAGAGCTAGATTAGATTACTGTTTGCAAAGTGCTTTATTACCCTTTGGGAAACAAGACATTATAAAAAGGCAAGGTTCTGTATTACCATTAAACTGATTAACTGAGTTACCATTAAGATTCAGAAATAACCAACAGGCTGGGAGTTTATTTGTCAATTAGTAGAATCCCCGTTTTATGGAAGCTGTGCTTGAGCCAATATTTAAACGTGCAGCCTTAAATATCCAGCAAATATTGAAGAGGTGGAAAGATGACACTGCAGGGATATTCTGGTAAAGCAAAAACCAAAAGGACCTATCTGCCTTCTGAGCTGGGAGGAGCACTTAGGTTATATCAAATTTTTATAACATAGGGAAGTGAGATCCCAGCACATAAATGCTAAAGAGGGTAGGAGCAAGTGTAGCATGCTGAGGAGCACCACAGTTTATCTCATCAGGCTCAAACAGAGCATTATCTAACAAAAAAAAAAAAACTGAGCACACAGGCAAAAAGAAAAAGTTTAAACTAGTCAAGTGGAGTAGCAGAAAACCCTATGTATATCTCAGGTTGTTCCATGGTCTTGAGAGGCCTGAATAATTTGAACCATTAGAAATAAGAGACAGACAGCAGCCTGCATCACAATACAAATAGCAAAGTATTACAGAGTCCTTTAGAGCAGCTGTTGGGAGATGAGTGAGGACATCGCAAGGGAAGAGGATGCTAGCACATGACAAGGGCATCAGGGGAACCATGAAACACAGACATGCTTATATTCTTTATGCAGAAGCAGGAGATCAAAGGACAAATAGTATCAGGTATTCTTAAGTAGATGTAATATTAAAGGGAATAAGGAGGGTTGTATTGCTCAGGCAGAGAGGGAAAAAACAAAATCAGAGCTTGTATAAGTAATACCTAGGAGGGTCAGACCACTTACGAAAGGACTTGCTTTGAACTCAGGTCCCATCCTGCTCAGTTTGTACATGATCTTGGCAAGTCACTTAGATCCTTAGAGCCACATAGCTACCTTGTTCCTGTCATTCAAATAGAAGACAGTATCCTTGAAAGAACAAACATAATATTTCCTGAACTTTATTTCTCCATTTATAAAACAGGGATAGCAACGCCTCACTCTGCCTGGATTTTAAGAAGAAAAACGCATTAAAGATGATGAAGAGTTTGCTTATAACAGTAACAAAGAACATATGAGCAAGGAAAGTAAGGTAAACAATCAGACACCAATAACTTGTGTCTTACTTGTTTGTAAATACTGTAGACATTGAGTCCCATTCATTCTTGGTACAATCTCATTAATGCGGCCACATTCCTCATTGTCTGTCTTTATCTTTCTAATGATCCCTATGGAAAATGGAGGCAGAGTAAATGAGAAGCTTTATTGTGCTTAATATACAAAGTGACAAGTCTTTCGTAAGTGGTGAAATGAAATTCTTCTACACAGGTATAGTGATGAGGCTTGAAAGAAGCCTGTTGCTGGATTAAACAGGGTAATTGTAGTACAATTAGGTACAAGCACTTAACTCCCCTCTTCCAAATTCTCAATTATAGTAATAAAAATGCTTTTGTTTTGCCTTTTGTGCTTCATGGCTTACAAATGCCCCTGTCTTCTGCAGCTCAAGAGAAAAATAAGAGAGAGAAAGAAAGAGCTTTGACACATTTCCAATGCAAGTGGTACCACGTTCCTCATGATACATTATAGTAATGCTTAAAGCCTGACAGCCTTAGTGTAACAGCACAGCTAAGTCTATCACTATACTTTCCTGCCTTGTGAAAAGAGCTTTGGATAAGATGCAAAGCAACGCTCCTGAAAAACCTTCCACTGTATCCAGAATTCTCTCTTGGACTCATCTGGTAAATCATCTCCCACTTGAAGAGTGCGTGGGAGACAGGGAGACAGCTATTAACCACAAACTGAGAACAGGATCCTTACGATTTAGTCACTTTAGTGTTTAACAAGCATCATTCCTAACAGCAGGCAAATAAGCCCTGATTCCTACAAACATATCCATTATTGGCAAATATTCCTTAAGTCACCTCTGTGAAGAAAAAAGAAAAAAAAGAAGATAGGAGAAGCTGATTTAGTTCCTTCATGATTTGCAGTCCTTCTCTCACAGGATTTGAAGGGCACTTGTGTCACTTGACACTGTTTCATGGTTGCATGGTTTGAACTTAAAAAAAAAACTTAATCAGGCCAACAAAAAAATAACCACTGGTGAATAACAGATATCTTTATACATTATTATCTTTCTTTGCATATGGATGTAGGTATTTACATAGAGGAGGAATGGGAAATTGCCACGCCCTGACTGAATTTGGCTTTGATTATTCATTGTCAATTGCACTGTTCATCACAAAAGCCCACCTCCAATTCATAACTTTTGCTTTCTTCTATCTCCCTTTGCTGCTTTACAAGACAGACCTGTCTTGAAAGCCTGCTTGTATTATACTTCTTAGTGGTTCCTCTTGATTTTGATGGGGTTTTGAACATTGCACAGTGAACCCCTTTTATGGCTTCTTCTTCATACCTTTATAGTATCCAAAAAGGCAAAAGGATGCTAGAAAAAAACATCTAAAAAGGAGGGTTCACAAAACCCCCAACAGGACACAGGGTACAGGTGTACAAAGCAGGACAAGATCTTTAGGACCTGTAACAGAAGACCATTTGGATATGTCCACAATACCTGCTAATAAAGAAAAGGGTAGTGATGGGTTTCCAACCCTACAAAGGACAGTTGGATTTCCACATTATCTCCTTGCCACTTTTCTATAGGGTCAGCATTCAGGAACCCCTAGGCATATTTTATGCCTTCCCTTCAATCTCTTTTGGAGTGATGCTTGGTGAGGTTGTAACACATGGTAAGACAGATGTACAGTACTACCTCAGACATGCTTGCCCAAGTTTTAAGCTGCACCAAGCCCACTGCTCTTAACCAGTCAAGAACCACCTATATGGCCATTTAAGAGATATTTGGGAAACCTGTTCTGTCAAAACAAAAATAGATTCTCAGCCCTTCAAAAACTATTACTTTTCCTCAAATCTTTTAGCAAAGGAAATCTCTTTCTCACAAATACTATGGGTGGCCAAGTAGAGCAGATGCTCAGAATTGAAATGAATATTCATGCATATTGGAATCCTGGCTATAGAAGGCTCAGTCCTGAAGAGCACTTAGGTATTCACTTAATTTTATTCATATGAGTAGCCCCAGTGACATTAACAGGCATGAGGTTTAAATAATTGCTTGGTAACTGCCCTGAGTTACAGAACAAAAGTAAGAGAAAAGAGAAGAGACATGGAAAGAAAAACAATGCAAAGATTAGCTGATTTTTTATTATTATTATTTAATGGGAAATTTTCTTTTGTATGTCATTATGCTAAAATCTATGCATAAATATGTATGCCTGAAGTTTCATTAAGACATATTAATCCTATATTTTATTATCTTGCACATTTCAGATGAGTAGGGAAAAAGATTCCTTGACCCAAAGAAAAAAATTTATTCTGTCTATAATTTATGTAAAGTTTCTGCATATCTCCTAGATTTGCTGCAAGAGAAGAGATTGAAATTAATTTTAAAGGCCTCTCAAAAATGTTCACTCAGTTTACTTTGAGAGAGTACACTTCTAAGCTTCTGCTTTTTGCAGCTTTCAGTCATTCCCTACATTCGAGCTTGCCTGCTCACTTTTAGAGAGAACCTGGAACAACTTCAACCTCTCCTGGTCAGTCAGAACTGTAGGCTCTTTCAATTGCCCATAACCAATCTCTACACCCATGTGAGATGCCCTGCAGCCTCCAGCTGGAGCTTCAGAAACACATGCAAATTCCTCCTTAGTCAGAACAATGGCACCTAGAGAGTGACTTAGGACACCCTAAAATAGGTGGAAGTCCAACTCGGTTGTCTAAACACAGTGTCATCTGAGATGTCCTGTGGATTCAATACATCATACACACCAGGGAGCAGCTAGGAATGATGCTGTCCCAGAAATGAAGGGGAGCTGGGAGCAAGGCTAACAGCAGGCAGGTAGGACAAAGACCTCACCAGCAAAGGGGCAGAACCACAGTACCCCAGAAAGGTGAGCATAGCAGGTCAAGCGATGGTACCCAGGGTGAGTCAAGAGCCCAGATTGCCAGATGAGGCCATAGTGATGAGGTAGATCCAGGACAGCAGAACAGTCAATATAGGTCAAGTAGATACTGCTTAAATGCAGCTACCAAGAAAAGAGTGGGAGCTGCTGCTGCTGTGCCTTATAGCAAAGATTTCTCAGACAGCTCCCTGCAATCCCAGAAACCTCATCTATGTTGGTCTGACAAGAAAGAGGAGTTCAGGGTAGCCCACCACTCCTGAGATGACACCAGACACCTATGCTTAGGCAGCTGAACAGGCATATATATTGTCGTCTAATGCCATATAAGATGTCCTCATTGAGCTGGCACAGGAACCAAATCAATCTTATAGCTTTCCTATGCAGGTACAATACCCTGGCCATTTCAGGAGTCACTGGATGACTGCATGGACAACTGAATCATTATTCTAGCTGCTGACCATCTCAATGGCTCTGTAGGCTGCACTGATTACCTCTCCTCTGACTGTAAGTGTTTTCCTAGTGTCTGTAGGAATCTACCTACAGGTGCATAAATTCAGATTCTTAATCTTTAAGTCTGCCCCAACTCTTCAATACAGTTTAAAGAATTTGTCAGGAAAGGGGTAAGCAGTTGGAGAAAATGGTCTCTAGAATGGCTCCTGTTCTTTGTCCAACAGACAGAGACATAATGCTTTTACTATTGTTATTCCTTTGATCTTAGCTGTTGTGAAACAGAGCCATCTGCACTCACCAAATTAAAATCAAGATTAGATTATATATTTTATATGTATTTGGATATACGTGTGCATAAAAAGCACCTAACTATAAAAGAAGAAAGACCAGAAAATCTTATTGCTTTGGTGGGAATATTTAAAAGTTTCAGCGATCTCATTTTGCAATAGTCCTTTCCACATGTCCACTGCAACAAATTTCTTTGTTCATACATCCAGACTCAGCAGGCTCAGAAGTAAACTTTGCTATGTCCTTCCTGGATAGAAGTTTAAAGATGCCGGGCTAAATCTAACTTTAGTCTTCTAAGACATTATTTTCTTCTGCAGGTCATGTTAGGGCTATGTGAGAAAGGGACAACTTCATGAGAAGAAGAGAACTGTGAACTTGAGAGATGCATGGATGAGCGTCACAGGGTAAGAAGCATCACACACCCCATTTGAAGTTATTGTGTGGAAATAGCAGCTTCTGTCTGTGTGCTTCATCTGCATTGATGAGGAGAAATCCTTTCCCCAGGTTTGAAAGAAAAAGAGCATTGAAGAATATGAATTGTTGGTGTACTTTGGTTAAGGCAGGTTATATAAGCCATACACAGAAACTTTAACACACATCTAATTAGAGGTTGTTTCAAAATAACATGCTTCCTTTTTCTTAGTACATTGTTATGCTTTAGAGGGACTGCATTTGCTGGAAATGGAGGACCACTCAATCTAGAAAAAAACTTTCCTCCAACATCACATGCCCTCTCTCCCCTTAAAATCATATACCATTTCTTTTCCATGCCTCTGTCCCTCCTAACTTCTTGCTATGAATCACAAAGAGCTGTACTTACTTTTCTTTAAAAGCAAGCTAATAACCATGGCATGTGGTGATCCTACCACAATGCCTCCTCCTGCCCACCACCTTAGTCCCTTTTGAACTCTACTGTTACATTTTTTAGAAGATTTGGAAATCTTCTGTAAATTTTCTGGCCAGAGTATACTACACAGATACTTGTTCTCCCAGACATACTGGGAGTGCTGTGTATTAGATCATAAATATGTATTTACATGAGGCTGATGCTGATAACAGCTATGAACCTAATAGAAAATTTTGCATTCAACAAGAGAAAAGATTTTCGTTTTTCATCAGCCTGTAAGTCTTGCTCTCAAATTCATTTCTTTCCACTGGATACAATCTAATATGGTTTGAGAGTATCATTGCAATCTTGATGCAGCACCTGTTGAAATATACATGGCCACCTCCTGGGGTGTGGATAAAACCTCAAAATGGAGAATAAATAACTTATTATAAAGAACTAGATTTCCAGTTGTTATTCACGGTAATATAAAAGAACTCCTGCTTTATAATTTAGAAACTCCATCGGGTTCATATCTTTATAGTATTTTGAAAGCATGCATCAGGTAGAAGGAAAGAATAAGCATTTACTTTTCCATTAAGAAGGGTAGAAGGAGGGGAGTGCTGTGCTGTTTTATATATAAAGGTACTAGTCAGTGCTGAAAAACTGAAGATGAAAAAGCTACATACATTCTCATAAAAATAAATAAGAAGCCCATTTCTTTCATCTGTGAAAGAAATAAATATATTAAAGAAACATCCCATGACATTAAAACTTTTAAAGAAAAAAAAATATAACCTACCAACCCAAAAAACCTTAAACAAAGGTGTACTAAGGCTTTGGGTCACAGAGTCAGGAGACATCAACATGAGAACAGATTTGTGCTCCTGGCCCCAAACCAGGTGGAGAATGAGTTCCTAGTGGGGGTTATGGGTTTCTATTGCATGCAAGGTGGGACACTTGCTACATCAATCATCCACAGTGTCTCGGTGCAAACCACAGGCCAGTGAGACACCTGACACTGAACTGAGCTTCTTGGCCTCTTGGTCAGAACAAAATCAAATGCCATGATATCACAGCAAGTAGAAATGAAAAATGCAATATAGTGAACAATAACATGTAACAAAAATCAGAAAGAGATTTAAAGATATCCAGAGTAGCCTGACACTTGGACGTTATATTTCAGTTTCAAAAAAGATGGCTATTATGTGAAAGCCATGGAATGTGACATTTTTCACCAACTAGCACTAGGCTTCTTGTTATAACTGTTACATACTTTCTCTGCATGCATCTTGCGTGTGCGCTAGTGCAAAAGAACAGTTTTTCCTTACATCTTTGCACTGCTTGAAACAATCAAATTACCTCATATTCTTTCTCTTTAGATTGTTTTTCCTATCCTAAGAATGGGGCTGGCTTTTCAAAGCCACCTGGAGAATATGGATGAATCTCACCATTCACTTCTTCAGCCATAACTTTGATCTAAAGTACAGAAACACAACAGGAGCTGTCTCAGGATGGTATATGTGTATTACAAAAAGAATATAGATTCAAGATACCAAAACTTGCTCTACTGGCTATATATGTACTGCTAAATTAAACAGTGGCAGGGCACAGGCCCTGGAGCCCAATTGCCTGTCCTGTTAAATAGTTTGAACAGTCTGTGGCATGCTTTTTCCAAAGCTAACTAGTATTCTGCCCCCAGAAAATTGCAGACACAGTTTAGGACTTAGCATGGGCTGCAGTCCATTCCCAGTAGGCATGTCAGATGCAGCTATCCTGTGTTAAAGAACTGGTACTATCATGCCATGTTCATAGCCAAAGGCTTTAGCATCATCTAGTTTGCCATATAGGTGTAGCCACTTCATCAAGTCACCATGGCATGACTACAGGCTCCTCTAATGTTTTTTAACACATCACAGACTACAGCTATTCCCAGCAAAAGAACCAGTAAAATGCAGTGAAAAACAATGATCAATTATGCATACTTTTGACAACAACTGGGAGCAGTTACTTATTTGCATTAAAAAAAAAAAAAAGGACGACTAGGAGGATAGTCCTGTGCCCGACCACAGATCTGGCTTGGCAGTAGATTCACGTCCTATCTCTGCTGAGTCTTTCTGTGTAACCCTGGGAGTTAGACTTCATATTGCTGAGTCCCAGCTCATCAATAAAACTGCAATGACAAAACATCTCAGTTCTTGGCTAATATACCCAGCTCTTCAGGGCAGTGTGTGTACATGTCTTAGTATCATTTTGGACAGCATGAAGCTCAATGGGCTCTCACTCTCAATTTGGGCCTCCAGGCTTCTGGAATGCACCAGACAATAAAGTTGTATGCTTTGAATAGCTTAGCAAATCATCTATTAAAAAAAAAAAAGGAGTTTTCACAGAGCTCTCTGTGTGCCTCATCATGGGATGTACTGCCGAAATTGTAACAATTAGCTGTCTATCTTAGGTACTTTTGTGCCTCCCAGAACCATAGTATATCAGCATATCACAAACTGTAACTGATCTTTCCTTCCCATACAGCTGTGAGACTGAGAAGGCAGTGTTAACATCCCCATTTTACAGCAGTCAGTGAGACCTGTATCAGAACTAGGAGAAGCTGGTAGCTTGGGAAATATAACGAGTGGTCCCAGTGCCACTGCCCTTTCCCTGCTACGTCCTCACCATAAAGGAAATCTGGCTATGACGTATCCTATCCAGATCACAAATGCGGAGGGATGAAGGACCAGGATCTCAAGGTGCACTGCAGAACACATTTCTTCAGCTGCCTGGAGCTAGCCAGCAAGACTAAATAATTTGGAAGTCTAAATGCCACTGATTGCAATAAGGTTGATTTTAAATGAACCTATGAACCCAGGCTGAGAGACAAATCTGTGCTTTTAAATTGCAGCCAGATCTGATCATAATGTAAAACAGCTTACTCATGATAGCTACAAATTGAGCCAGTTTGAGTACAATTGCCTGCATGAGCTGTGGGGCTGACCAAAGCTACAGAGGACACTACTGACAAGAAAAGGCATTTCTTCTCCACAAAGTCCAAGGCAGATTCTGCAACCTCTAAGCTATTTTACCTTTTAGATATAATTTCTGTCCTGGGTGGGAGTACCCGGGAGTCAGAATTTTGTTTTCAAAATACCCTTTTCCCATCTTGATGATAATTGACTGAACAAGTTGTCTTGCAGCTTCATGAAATAAAGTGATTACCACAGATTAAGTATTTTCTCATTTCAGGAATAGGTTTTACTCAAGTAACTGTCAAACTGAGTCCATATTTTTGGAATAAGCACCCTGTAACCTTTTTCTTGGTAGTAGAGATGCCAGGAATTGGAATGGGACTACCTCTGGGTCCTTAGTGGGTCTGACAGGCACAAGGAAATGTGGTCACTGATTTCTTCCCACTAGACCTTGAAACTTTAGGCAAGGTCCCTGAGCCATCACCAGTGGTGGAGGAAAGACAGAAGGAGCTAATGTTTTAAAACCTATTTTGGAGTTAAATGAAGCTGCAAAAATAATCTGCATTTTGAATGAGAATTAAAGATCAATTAAAAGCTGAGTACATTCTTTTCAGGTGATATTTCCAAAGAAAATATCTGTACATTTGCTTCCTGGCAAAGAACTATGGCCTTCCTGGTTCTTCTGCAGCATATGTCAGCACTGTCATTATTTTGCTAAGGAGACGCACTTGGCGAACAAGACAGAGGTAGAAGCTGAGGAAATGGTTGGTTGAACAAAGCCATCCTTTCTTTTCCCTCTGTTAGGCAGCACTTAAAAGAAACCAAGGTGTAAGCTAGTTTTCTTTTCAGCATGAGGTTGGAGAACACACAAGATCTTTAAATGCAGGTCAGCACCTTAGCCAGTGAGGAAGAAGTAATTAAATTACATTTGTCCAGGCTGGTTGTTAAGTTGTCCTGGGTGGCTGAACAATAGGCTTTTCTGAGCCTGGAGAAAATACATGTTTTTCCAATTAGATGAAGCAACAAGAAGACAAAGAGGTATAGGAAGAATGCTCTAAATGGCAAGAGCTGCAGAGACAGAAATTCTCATGTTTGTATTGCTAAGACAGCATAAAAGGAGTTTAAGAAGCCTGTGAACAAAGAAAGATGTAAGTAAGGCAGAAGAAATTCAGAGGCGTGCATATCAACAATGTACAAAAGAGACCAAAATTTTCTTTTATCTTTGTATTATACTTTCTCAGTCTGCAGTGGAGTTACATAAATCTAATACCAAGAGCTGCAGTACTAGTAAGAGTATGGAGAACCTGCAAACAGCTCCTAGTCTGCCTGCCTCTGTTCCAGGCATTCCCCAACTTCAGCCTCTCAGTCTCCAGTACATGAGTGTACTGGAGTCAGTACAATCCATGTCACAATCTGAAGAAACATTGCTTTGAGAGGTAGTAATTTGAGATTTATGTTCTTCACCAAAGAACATGGTCTTCCAGGACACAAAAATCTTCAAAACTTCTATTGTGCTGATTTAAAAATGAACATTTTCTTTTACTTATGGGCATGAAGACTCATAATTTATGTTATTGTAACAGTTTTCACAATGTGTTGCTCTGAAAACCTATGTTGTTTTTTGAGATGTTATTAATTTTCCTTTGTGTCTTTTTCAGCATCCCATTGCCGGTAGCCTATGACACTGTGAGTGATCATTTGTGCGTTTGTATGTCTGTGCAAGTCAAGATCTGTGTCAAAGGGAGCAATAATCCCTGGCACACACACTTCACACAGAAGGTTTTCTATTTTTATATAGTCTTTTGTCCCAGTACTTTACTTCAAGTCTCCTCTCTTCAAAATAGGAACAACAGTTGCTTCAATAGCATTTAGGATCCAATATCATAGAATCATAGAAGAGTTAGGGTTGGAAAGGACCTTAAGATCATCTAGTTCCAACCCCACTGCCATGGCTAGGGACACCTCACACTAAACCATATCACTCAAGGCTCTGTCCAGCCTGGCCTTGAACACAGCCAGGGATGGAGCATTCACAACTTCCTTGGGCAACCCATTCCAAT
>WTXV02055497.1:43648-67075 GCA_009823435.2 Nymphicus hollandicus | reverse complement strand
CCCTGCCCATGGCAGGGGGGTTGGAACTAGATGATCTTAAGGTCCTTTCCAACCCTAAGTATTCTATGATTCTATGTTTCTATGATTCTATGATTCTATATTATGTTTTCATATTATATATTCAGCTAGCTTAAAACTTGAATCTGAGATCTTATGCCTTGTGTTTATAAGTTAGTGGGCTAGCATTCAAAATAAGAATTCACATTATGCATTCCACAATGTGCTGTGTCAGTGCTACAATTCCTGAGTTGTTGCATCCTCTAATTATCTTGGGTTTGTGCAAAAGTCAGTCACAGAAGTGAAACTTCTGCAGACAACCCCCTCCTCACTTACTTTGCTCAATCTTATAAATGACACTAGCTACCAGCTTTGCTTCCAGAGGTTTTCCAGAACTCTGCTGTTTCTTTTTGGTCTGCCTGTCTTTGTCTGTTATTTTTCTCTAAGTCGACATATTCAAAGCAGAGCCGAAGAATGAAAAGATTATCCACTTCCAAAATCTGCTCTCCATGGACAGACCTATATAGCGTCTGCTGATGAATGACAGCTTACTGTTCATTCTCATTACAGTAAAGTGTAAATCTACTGACTGTGACTAGGGAAACAGGGAGCTTGTTTGCCCTATAAACTTTCTCAAGTGCCTGCTGGAGGCAGACAGTGTTTCCCCAATCACTGTGCTTCGCTAGCAATGTCTGAAAACGCAAACCAAACAAATAATCATAATGTATGTAGCACATAACTGGCAGGAAGGATATGTTTTAATGTAAATTGAATTAAAAGTTCTCAGGCTAAATTGCCTGAAGTGGTTAGGAGTTAGCTGATGGTGTATAATAGCTCCTCAGTCTTTTTCTTGCTTCTTGGTGCAGACAACATTGATTGGCTGGGCTGATTATAGCCCTGCACATCAAAAAGGTGTAAGTTGTTCTTAACACTAGAAAATCGGCTCTTGTGTGAACAGGCTTAATGCATGATAAGCTATATGGTGTAGACATAAATTTTGTGTGCTTGAAATTGAAGTTAACTTTGCTTGTATGACATATCCATGTAGATATGGCCAATAGCTGTTAGTCTGTTGCAGCTCGTATTTATTGCTTGTAGTTAAAGTAAAACTCAGTGGCATACAATTTTATTCAATTCAGGAAAAAAACCTAATTGTCCTTCTGCCAGAGTTTAAGTGCTACATTTTTTCATTAGAATTTAACAAATGTTCATCTTAAAATAGACTGACAACAGGTCAAACTGTTCCACTTTATCTGTTATGAACTTAAAAATTATCAAAGCTAGTACTCGCTCTTCCCAGAGCAATTTGTATTTTCACTCCTGGAACAAATTCTCCTTAGAAACTACTGTTTAACAGCCACAATCCTAAAATACTTGAAAAAGATCACTGCAACAGTTTTCTACTTTCAACTGCCGCACACAACATGTTATGTAGATGCTTTGGGGCATTCTTACTGTCTGTAAATCTTTACCTCTAATGCGGAAGTGTAGTCTTTTTAGGGAATATTCTTGAGTAAGATAACTGATGCCTTGTCTAAGATCTGATATCCTTCTCTGTGTTGGCCAGCAATGACCATTCCTTGAATCAAAGTCAGTTTGGAGTATACACTAAATCTTCCTTCCCCCTTTAGATTTGTATTCCACTTCATCTCTTACAGGCCCTCATTTTGAATAGGGACTCTTCTTGCTGTTGTAATATAATTAATGGTAATACTTGAGGAGGTAAGTGTGATCCGGTTTGAGAAAGGGTATCTTAATCTTGCTCTCTCATGGTAAAGTATATTAAATCCAGGATTTAAAAAGTAGACTAAGCATTGATGGGATTAAACATATTACATATCTTTAAGGAAGGCACATTTATTCTTCAGTGTTTAGCGCAAAGTCCCATGCTGAACTAAATTCAAAAATGAGATGTAGATTCTGGCATATCTAAAAACGTCGAACTGGATCTCTTGGTTCTTGCTTTGATGTGCAGTATTCTTTTAGCGCCTGAACAACATCTTGGGTAGAGGTGAAAATGTAACACAGAGCCTTTTAATTTCTTTGTTATTTATAACAATTATCTGAGTCAAATTAGAAGTAAATGGCTACTAATCTTCGTGTGTATGTGTATGCGTGCCCAACAATTCTGAAATGCCACTAGGAAATTAGAGTAATTTTGATATTAAAATGATTACTACCACTTTTGTAATAAACTGATGCGACTTTAGAAGTCTGTCCCTGATATCTTTCATGATTTAGACATCACACAAGCTATAATTGTGCTATTAAAGGAAAGAGAGATAATCTTTTTGCATTTGAAGTAAGCCCTCATCATCAGACCCGACAAAGCCAGACAGATCAAAAAAGAGTAAAAAAGAGCATTTAAGGAAATTAGTACAAGTGTCAGTTAAAAGGTAAAAATTAATGCACTTATTATTGAAATACAGTTGAAACCTACATTCTTTTCATTTCTTTGATATTGCTAAAGCATAAAACATTCAATTAACTTTCTATTGTGTTAGGGGGGTAGTGGGGAAAGGCAAAGCATTGTCAGTGAAGTGTTAGGTGTGTAGGTGGTGTGTGCAAGGCAAAAATGATTAGATACGAGCAGAGGGTACAGCAAAGGCTTTTACTTTGTAGTTGATAAAGCCAGTCAACTCCTGTAGTGTGTTCCAGGACAATGTTCTTGCATATATACTGCTTTTCCTAAAGATACAGTACTGAGCCTCTGAGAAGGTAGCATGCATTCCTTTCATCCTCACCAGGGAGTATTTATTTTCCTGATTATTATCTACATCATTGAAACTTGCATGGTTGTGCACCTCTTCCCAGTAAAAGTGAATACAGATAAACTGATAATATTTTGAACCACTGAATAATAGTACTTTGCAACATAATTGAAATAGATGCATTTAATTCGTACTTACCCTCAGCCATAAATATGAATTCCCACAGCTGTATTCTTTTATTCTTTGAAAGCTGTTACTATGAGTGCCGATTTGTAAAAACTGATTTAGGATATTTCAAAATACATCCTTGATTTACAACTGTTATATGTTGGCAACACCGAAGCTGCAAATAATTTGTAGTAATGCAGTAGTTTTTCCCATCCTTTGTGCTCTTTAAAGGCAAAGCAGCTTCTTTTTCTTTTTTTCTTTAATGAGAGCACTGTACTGATGTAGAATATATAAAAGGAAAATTTTAAAAAATCTTATAAACCAGAAATCCCTCTGAACCCATTCAGCTGGCTTGTTAACAAAACCTTTTTAATATATCGATGAAGATGTTTTCTCTCTAATTCCACCATCCCTACAATTTATTTGAATTTCAGTAACATTAAAAAGATGCCGTAATGTTCAAAATGCTTTAATTAAAAGACGTATTTGCTAATTGGCATAAAATATCTGTGTGATTATTTTCCCATATATTTATGATTTTTCAGTAAGAGAACAGCTGCTAAATATTTTCTTACATGCTGATTCTACTTAATCAACATTTTTCTTAATGGAGGCGACAAAAGTTAGAAATTGTGTTTTATAAATGTGTTCCATGAAAACATCAGCATGATGACAAAGTCAAGCCCTTTGGCGTACAAATGAGCAGGTTTACTGCAAAACAGTTCTATATAGATAGGAGATAAATCTTAGTTTAAAAATCCTTTGCAATATTGAGCACCTTCCAAGCCAAATGTGTACTAGCACTTAAAGAAAATATTACTCGTTTTAACACCCAAACTCACTCAATGTTTTGATTATTATTCCTATTAATATGCACATGATAGAAGTTAATGCCATACTGACAGATTTAATGCTTTGTAAATGTGCTGAATTCAACTAGAAAGGTAAAAGCAGCCATTACCCTAAGACCTAAAAGAGAGACACTAATCAGCTGGCTCTTTTCCTCCTATCTTTTTTGCAGATGGCTGGGAATACAGGTTTTATTTAAAATGCAAGGCTGGAAGAAGCTTAGCCACAGGAAAAAGAAAAGGTCTTGACCCTTAAATATTGTTTCTGTTCTGTTGAGTACAAGAGATGGGGGGTGGAGAGACTTTTTAAAAATGTAACCCTAAAAAAGGCACAAAGCAGATTTAGGTAAAAATCAGCCTGAGCTTTGTTATTTACAGGACTAAAGAGTTACAGAGTAAAAAACAAAGCGGAGGGAGACCAGGACACACATGGGCTCCAGAGCCGATGTTCAGGTCTCACAGACTTAGAAGCCAAAAGCCCTTGCCTCTCCTGGCAGAAGTGCTTTGTCAGAAGGCTATACTGTCTGTGGAAGGTGGGATACCCAGCAAGGCCAGGATCTACATTTGCTGGTAAATTCCCTACTATGGGCAAAGGGGCATGCTGTAAAAACTTCCTTTCTTTTCAGCCATGATGAATAATAAAGCGAGAAGAAAAAAAGCCCCCTTGGCCACTGACAAGTCAGGAGAAAAGGTAACAAACAAGGTTATAACCTTATATCTTGAACTGAACGTTGAGAGAGAAATGGAAAACTGGAAATTTCAGGGACAAACAGAAAGACTACTTAGGACGATATTATCCAAGAGAGGCTTTATTAAAGGCCCTCAAAATCCTAGGGTAAGTGAGCCTATGTAGTACAACTTCTCTAAAAAATATTAAATCTTCATGAATTCTGAAGTGCCTGATTTACTTGAGTAAAATAATTCTCACTGTCAAAGAACTGAAGCAATCCTATAGATCGGTGAAAGGAAGAACTGCTCCCTAATAATGTGCCAAAGCCACAAAGAATTCACTATAGATATGTTGACAAATGGAAACATATAATAAGCACAGAAAAAACATGTAATCCAGGGCAATAATATATATTTTAACCTAATCCACTGCTATACTCTCAGCATGTCTACTTAGCTTTTTCAAACTGCATAGCCCAGGCTGCTGACAGGACTTTCCCCATTCTTTTGCCAAGAAAGAACAAAATGTGCTAAATTGTTTCTTTGCATAGTTTCTTATAGGCTTGTAGAATTTGACTCTCTTAAGGATATTTAAACTACACAGTATTTGTTGAAGGACTTTTAATCAACAAATTCTGATTTGCAAAATGGGCAGATGTAATAGGACCCAGTCAGGAAACCTACTGTTCTCCTCTCCTGCATATAATATATTATCTTTTGTGATGTTCTTTTGCAGGTATGTTCTCCTCACTGCACAATCAATCTTTACATTGACAAGCAGAAGGACTATTATATGACTATTCAATCTGTCCAGAGAGGAGCCACAAGGTGTGTAGAGTCAAAATAGGGTCAAACATCGTATTCAGGTGAGACAGAATTAAAAATTATGCATATAAAGTATGTTTCAGTTTTAGCAATCTGAAGTAACTTTCAGAAGCAATCAAGAGTCTGGACAGTCAGTGTATAGAGGGTATAAACACATAGGAGCTAGGCATGAGTGATCTGGGTCAATGGTGTATGGGGTGATTACGTCTTGTGAAAAAAATAGGGTAGATTGGTCTCCACAGGTAACACAGTGTAACATGTCTGTATTGCTACCAGTGACCAACTGTCTGAGATCTCTCTACATGGAAATCCAGCGTTCCATATAGAAAAATACCCTAAATTATCATGCTAGGTAGCCTGTTGTCATTATGCTGTAACTCTGGGTAATATTTTCTCAGATATATTTTGTTAAAAAGGGTCTCTGGATTTTAAAAGCCACATTTATTTCCAAATTATTTTATTCTAGAGTTTTTATTAACTGCAGTATCATCAGCTAATTCTGCAATCAGTGATCTGCTTCACAGTGCAGCTTTAATGCTAACAAACATTAAAAAATAATAAAAATCTTGGTATAGAGTCAAAGATGAAATCAAATTATTAAAAGATTTGTATTTTTTTTTAATCAATGTTTACTTCTGCCTGGTTTCACCCCCATCAGAAGAAATCTATGAAGTTTTAAAAGTCTGATAATTTACTTTGTATAACAATTCAGAAATAGGACATTTTTTGTGTGTGCATACTAAATGACAACATCTAGGACAGTTGATTTCATCAATAATAAACTCCCATTGCAGCAGTTAGTGACAAAAAACCTTTCTCTAGGGAAGTAAATATTTATTTACATATTTGTAAACTTTCTCAGTGCTTTTTATGAAACTCCTCAACAGCTCATGCAAAATAAACTGTTAAATTAGAAAATACGTAAAAATGGATATTAATCTTTTTCTCTGTTTCACCTGTCTTTCAAAGAACCAATATGAGGAAAGTGTAAAAGTCATAATGCAAACTGAGGAGCTCCAAAACTGTTTTGGATTTTACTTGTTTGCTGAGTTTTGGCTGTCATTGCCTTGCCCACATGCAGCATGATCTCTGCAGCGTACCTGGGAATCGCCTTTACTTCAGGTGCAAAACATCCCTGTAAGACTGGCAGGGTTGAGGGGCTGGGTCTTACCAAGGCAGGCTGTGAAGGGACAGCATGGGTGAGGGGCTGCCCAGGACTGAGAGATACAGATTCTGCTGTCCCATAGCTCCCAGCTGGCTGGAACAAGATGCTTCCTTGTTTCAGAAGGACGTCACAAAGATAAAATACACTAAAACCAGCAAGGTAATTAGACATTACAGCTTTGGAGGGGGAACACAGGATCATTTAAGCACCTTAGAAACAGAAGTTCATTAATACAGAACACAGCTTTGCTTTCTCTGGAGGAAACGTAAAAGGGGAAAAACACCCTATCCTTTAAAGAGAAAGGGGTATAAGCTAAGAAAATGAAACACTGCTATGATGGCAAAGGCTAGTATGGTATTATTGTAACACCAGTGATTAGGAATTAAAGGAGGCCCTACAGCCTCGTTGTGTATTGCAAGCAAGAATGGAGTTTTAATGAAACTGTTTAATCTTCAAAGACAACTTCTGGGCTTCCTGCTGCTGGGTGCTCAGCTACCCTATCCCCATAACCTCCCTGAAGCCTGGCCTCTCCTCTCAGCTGCATGGCACCAGCTGCAGGTGGCAGTGCTGGGGCTTAGATGTGGTGATGGTGGGCTCTTCCACTCTTATTAGCACTGCAGATGACCCTCTGTCTTTCTGCCTCCCATGGGGAGACTCCTATGCAGGAGGGAAGTCGGGGCACTTGATCCCACTTGCCATACTGCATCACGGAGGAGGTGACATGGCCCCTTTGTCCACAAAAATCCTGGAAACCCCATGGGGCTCAACTGGCCTTTCAGGGCAACACCCATTCCCTCCCAATTGTAAAGCTTGTTGAAGTTCAGAAGGAGAGCGTGCCTCAACAAAGGTGTGGACCCTTTCCTCAGGAGCCCTGGTAATCTGGGAGCAGTCTGGCTGTTTGCGGCTGGCATGCTGTGGTGCAGGCAGGCTGCAGGCCTCCACCACTGCCAGCAGGTTTTGCTTGCCAATTCCTAGTCCTCTGTCACCTGCTCCCTCCTCTTTTTATTGCTGTTTGATACTTGAGGTAGCTCCCTGTGCTCTGGATATGTGCAAGTTTCCAGACCTTTGCCTCAGCAAAGTCCCAGTGCAGGCACCTGGGCTTCCCTGAGTGAACCCTGGAAAATACAACCTGCATTTTAGGACCCAGTAACTTGATGCCTGCCAAAGTGCTGTATATATAATATATATATATAAATATACTATACCCAATAATAACAATAGAAAGCTATTAGTTTAGCCATCTAGCTTCCCTCACTGCTTTGCCACCATTATGTTAATAACGACTGGAATAGCAAAAAAAATTGAGCCATTTTTCCTACTGAAATGCACTGAAGGAGTAACTGCTTCTGTAGGATTGAAAAGAAAGATGGTGACTTTTTCCTGGAAAAACATGGGCACGAATGCAAGCTGGCATTTAGTCTATAAAAATATTCTTCTTATGAAGTTCATTATTTTCTCTTTCAGTAGGCAGGGAAAGGAGTTCTCTTTGGAGGGGAGACCAGTTAACTGGATATTTTTCACCTGCAAAAAGTGTGTGTGTGGGGGGCAACTGCTTCAATGTCAACTCAGATTCTCACATGTTGGTTTAAAAAAATATATAAGTACGTTTCGCAAAGGAATATAAACTCAAAATTAATTTTATTTTTTTATTTATTTTTTTTTTAGGATGTAGAAAGGAAGGCAGAGAAAGACAGGAAGAGCTGTGAAGGGTAAGTTCTGCAACAGGATCTGGTGTACCTGGCCACTGTTCCTTTCTGAGTGCATTCAGTGCTGTGCAGCAAAAGAAGTGATACATAACACATTATGATTTCATTAGACAGTTCTCTGCTAAAAAAATAGAAAACTAGTTCCAGTAGCCCCAGTGTTGCAGTGGCAACAGGACATCTGTGCTATTTGATTGTATTGCTGTTGTTTGAAGATGCTGGCCTAAGATTTCAGAAAGTAGCCTTAGGCCTCTCATGCCACTTGCAAGGACTGTAAGTTTGGGTTCCAGATAGCCAAGTATTCTACCCATGTACAAGAGCTGTTTTCATGTGCCTTGTTACAGTTTCAGGATTATAGAATGTATGTTTTCAATATTTAAGTGTCACCCCGAGGCTGCTCTATGTTTTCTGCTCACCCATCCTGTCCAGCCTTACAGACACACTAATTTATGTCCTGATCCATGCTCTGGGAATTAGTGTCATGGCACTGAATAAGATTGTAAAGAAGTAAAATCTTCTTTTTTTTTTTTTTTTTTAACCTCTGTATGTTGAAGGTACTTATCTTGTTACATGAATATGGATGATAGTTTCCTATGAATATGGAAAAGAGTGGGGAGGGGTGGGTCAGTGTTTAACTGCTCTTAACCTTTCCACCAAGTTGACCTTACCACAATATGATGCATAAGAGAGGTCAAGCTTAGCTGATTTTCTGTAGAATGCCATTAGTAATTTTTTGCCACAAATATTTGCCCTAAAGCCTTGTTTGCCACCTATATAATTATTAGAAGACTCTTATAATTGTATTTGAAATTCCAAGTTGACACTTATGTCACAGTACCATGGCACACTATTATGTTTAATTTCTCTTTTGTTCATCTCATTTAATGTACTTAAGAATTACATTCAAAAGAAGATCCCACACACTTTTCCTTACCATTACCAGCTACGTGTTCCTCCCCTACCTGCTAGAACCATCAATTTAATAAAAAAAAGTAAAGAGGAAAAAAAGCATGTATAGGTTTGCACTCTCAAAATGTAGAGTGGGTAAACACCTCATTTCATATGTTGTTTTCTGAAGCCGAGGTAATAGGATATTTATATTTCCCTGATAGGTAGAACTAATAACCCAGTAGTATTACAGGATGGTGATGTTAAATTAATCCTGACTTTGACATATTGCACAATCTATCTGAGCTGTTCAGCCCAAATTATGTTCACTTGATCCTTGTAGAGATCTATTAGCTTCTTCCTCCACCCTGGCAGATTTGCTTGGGTGTTTCCTGCAGTACTACTCCCTTTCATCCCAGAACACAGAGGTGAGGCTCCTTAGTATGAAAACTCATGAGGAGGTGTTAAATGGTAGGTGACGCCCAGGCTGTTCATTCTCACTGGGCCTAGCTTGGAATGGAAACTCCTGGTGCATCCACAAAGTGATCATCTATGAATGGTTATGATAGGGCCACACTGTATGGAAATGGGATAGGATGATCATGTGGGCTCCTCAGGTGATGCTCTTGTTAGGTCTTTGCATGGTTGTACCTGATATCATACAGTGATCAGCAGCAATGGGAGGGTGATCTGGATTGCCTTCAGATAAGACTGTAGAGTGGAAAATGTATTTGGATTTAACACAGAAAGAAAGTTTTTCGGTTTTGTGGTGTTTGGGGTTTTTTTAATATAATTTATTTTCAAGTTTTCTAGTGGGTTTTGGAAGCAGAGGGTTGCAATATGAAGTCATAAAGAGTAAGCACTATTCAGCCACTATAAAAGGAGTGGAAGTAACCTTTTCTTATTAGACACTTTCTACTTAGCCACATCTTTTGGAACAACTGAAAATTTTCATCCACCTGCTGCAGATTACTATCTGGATTGACTGTTTCAGTTTGAAGTTTGAATGTTTTACTGTGGCAGCAATCCTGGTTTACTACTGTTCTTCATCTGTCATTCTCTAAATATTTAAGTTTTGCAACAAATTTGTCACAACCAGTAGATGTTTTACACTCTTTTTACTGATTGGAAACTGATGTACCAGAAATGTAAGCTAGTTTTGCAGAGAAGATGAGTAAGCACAGAAAGGTCTTATTGGTTTATTGGGCTCATGTGGTTAAGGTGTGCCAATTTCTGTAGCCAAGAGCAATGCAAAGGAGTGGGTAGCAACAGATGTGTCTCTCTTTCTGCTCTCTAGCCTAATAGATGAGATTTCCAGTTGTATTAAGGTAGCAGAATTTTGCAGAAGTCTGGATTGGAACTGAAATTAACAGATTCAAATCCACAGTAGGATTTTGTTTGCCTGTAAGCAACTATAAATACAGTGGCCATAAGTGGATACTTTTGTGTAGCTGCGTATTTGAAGTCAAGCCCACATGTTTAAACAGTTGGCTTTTTGCAGGTTAAGCGTAAGTCTGGTTATATTATATTTTTATTACTTGGCATTGTAGTAGTAACAAGGTACTTAGTTCAGTACTGTTATTTTTGTTTATGCTATGCACTTCCAAGATAATTCAATTAAGATAATTTTGCCATTCTGTTAATTACTATGGACATGTATTGCATAATACAGAATACTTTCTGAGTAAATTAGCTTCATGCTGCTGTGTGACTATCCTCTTCTGTTTCACTTAAAGGTTGCTATCAGTTACTCCATGATATGCAAAGTAGACATATAGCCAGATGCTATCCTGCAGAGTTTATAGTTTAAACATGTAAAACAGGTGAAAAGTAGGAAAAGTGAGAATTTCCCATGATCTAAAATCAGTCAGTCAGGGATGATGTGGACAGCATGCAGAATCTAGCCACCGCTCCATCCATATTGCTGTCCCTTTGGAAGAGCAGTCTAGCATAGATAAAGATACTTGCACTCACACAAAAGGAGGTTTAGTGGTTTTTTTTAATTATTATTGTAGAGTAAATGTCAGCTATTCCATCTGCCCCTCAACATAACCATCATTAATTAGCTGTTTTCCTTTAGACATTGCAGCAGAGGTGGATTTTTGAGGATAGATTTCAAAGAAGCGAGGACAATCGCCTGACAGCTCAGTTCAGGGAGGGCACTCCATGTATGAGGGGCAGGGAGGAGCTGTGCGTTAGAGAAGCTGACAAACAGCAGAGAAGATTGTTATTGTTGGTGGATTAGAAGAAAGTGTGTGAGAGAGAAATAGAATGCAATTAGAGACAAGAACAGACAAATAAAAAAGGGTGGAGTTTTGAAGCGCCTTGAAGCTGAGGACAAGAATCATGAACTTGCTGTTGTGAAACCAGGATGGATTGAAAGGGGGATGAGTGATGTGGTCAGAGCAGACAAGGAATATAAGGGGGGGGTGGTGGGAGGGAGGGAAGGAAAAAATTAATGATCTGCTATATCTTGATAACCTCAGAAAGCATAAACTGGGAGAAGAACCTCTGGTTCCAAAACCTTTTAGAAGCTGAACAATTTTTGAGGAAGAGAAGAGAGATGGCATACAAAATAGCACATTATTAAAAAAAAAAAAAATAAAAAAAAAATCTGAGCAAGGGCATTTGCAGCGCTAAAGCTGAATGTTAATTGAAATCCTACTGTGCCAACAGGAACATTGGAAAGAGACCAGTCAGGATTAGACTAATTAAGATGTCTTTAAAAGAAAGCAGGAAAAAAAAAAAATCTACTGAAAACTGAACAGGTTGGATTGTCTTAAAGAGGAATTTACCAAATACACAGAAAATTCTTAAAGAATTTCCAAAGTGTGTCCATCTTGCACAACATGAGTTGAAGTAGACTGGAAAGTTGTCACAGTTAAAGAAAAGTTGCCTTCTAAGTATCTTTGGGAGCTATTGTCTGGGAATGTGCTGAATAAGAGCTCTTTGTCCCCTATATATTTTGTTTTGAGGAAAGGTGCTAATAGCTTCTTTAAGGAAGTTGGTTAGGGTTAGGTCTTTGTCATCTCTATTTTTTATACTGAGGAGAGATGCTAATAGCTGCTTCTGTATAACCCTTTGTAGAGAGTTTCTCTGACATAAAATACTTAAGACTTGTCACCCCTCTTCCTTTTTTTCACTTGCTTCGATTCAGCTTTGTGTGCCTGGCTGTATAAAGGGGCAAAAGGAGGTTCATTCTGGAACTGGTGAATGGAATTTTTCTTTTTCACTGAGGTGAGTTTGTTGTCTAAGGTGATCTTGTCACAACTGTGATAGAGAGATGTCCTTCTTTCTGAGCTTTCACTTCACAGTGCTCTTGGGCAGCACAAAAGTGCTTATGTGGCATTAGAACATGAGTAGTAAAGATGGAGACAGGGTTTCAACTTGTCTTTGCTTGGACTAGTGTGATGTGGGACACATGGATAGAAGTCTGAGATCATTGGTAGAAGCAGTGTTTGTCAGGCAGCTTCCACAGTGGAAGTTGATGACCCACATGCAAGTCTTTTACAGACCCTGGGAGGATGACCATTACTTCTGACATTACGGAGCGATAATGGCATTTGACAGAAGAAACTATGAATATTTTAGTCCTTTAAAAGGAGTTAAGTATGCCTAGTGTTGAGTCAAGCTTTTTGAATTATTCAGTGGGAATAAGTGAACCAGTTTATTGGACCTCTTCCTTGTTCACAGATCACTCTCAACCTCATCCTTCTTTCCATGACCAGAGCTGCTTTTCTCAAGTGTTCTACAAATAGTTTATACAAATATCAGCCAATAGAACTTGTGATTTCTTTCCTTCAACCATTATCAGCTGTTAGCCTTGTAAAATTTTCCACAGAAAGAATTTTGTATGTCTGGATGGCAGGACTTTTAAAGTTGGAAAAATAAAATAGTGAATCTTGAATAAATGTACTTCTGTGCAACTACTATTTAGTGCAAAATTTCAGATATGTCTATTTGTGAAGGAAGCAGCCATAGTAAGAACAAATAAGAGCTTATCTGACAGGTGGATTTTAATGGGGCTTAAATTATGTAATAGCCCAAGAGGAGCCTTCTCAGGAGTGAGGGTCTCATGTTGGCCAAAGCCACTTGTGCATAGCCCTGAAAATATCTCAGCTATTCAGAAAACCACAGCATATAATGTAAACTTAACTGTGTTCAGCAATAGTTTTAAAGCCTAGCTGCGTATTTTATTGCAGCTAAACAGCTGCAAATTTGATGAAGAGTGAATATGAAAGATATTAATATGGTTAAATCAAAGAGAACTCTTAGGAATGTTTCAGAGCCTTGATTTTATACTATTCAACTTGCTTGATTTTTTGCATTGTGTATTTATTTATTTACCAAAGCCCCAGTCTTTCTACAAAAGTACTCTCTGTAATGACATTCTTGGGAGGTCTGTGGCTTGTCTCACATTCTTACATTTATGAAGGCCACCCAAACAAGTAAGCCTGACAGTGTAAAATCTACATATTGATGTAGTACCTTTCTTAATGTCTGATATGAAACTACACACAATAGGAAAGCCAGAATCTTTCTAGAAAATAGCACAGGCAGTAAATCCCATTCTAAGCCATTTATCTAAGCAAAATGAAGTGTACAAGGTACTAAACTAGCCTGACAACCTGTATTTAGTGTAATGATTTATTTGCTCTTTGGCAAGCTCTAACCATTTACTATTAACTATTGCAGAGGAAAGGTAAGGTTATTATTACCTCATAAAGTAAATAGTGATACTTTACAAAACAGAACATCTGCCCCTGTTATTAAAATATTTTGACAGTTTTAAACTGGCTAACATTTAATCTCATTTGTTAATTATGGGAAGCAATAGAATGTGTTCTGAAGACACAAAAATAAATATTTTTGTGATTAGGAAACTTTTTACACTCCAACAATAATTTTTTTTCTCAGGGTTCTTTTCTTAATCTGAAAATAATGTAGACATTACTTTGGCATTCTTGTAAATACTGAGGTTACTTGGAACTAAGCCTGCTAGTTTTAGATGGCTTAAAAACCCAACCCTTATTTATCTTACTTGGATATAATAAAGAGAAATATAAAACAATTTTCTGTGCTTAGCAAAACAGGTGGATATATAGGAATCTAAGGGGATAGGCCACAGTGTTTTCCTGTTCTAGCTATATAATCTGAGTGCTTCACTACTGCATACTCCTGGTCTGTGACTCTATGGATTCACATTTGATTGAAATAACTCCATATTGTAGGTTGAGATGGGGACTCCAGAAACCTGAGCTGGACTGTGCTTTTGTAATTTAAGCTGCTGTACCTTTGGCGAGTAACTCACTGCTCTGTACTTTTTCTGACTCTCTTTCCCCATGCTAAATGTTTTTCTTGTCTATGCAGAACAGTTTTTAGCAGTGTTTTGTTCTTTTTCCTCTCTTACTACATTTGCACAGTACTCAGAATAGTGAGGTCTATCTCTCATCTGAAGGCTATCAGTGTGGAATACAGACTCAAAAATTTTGAATGAGACTTTGTGTAAGTGGAACTAGTCTGCTTTGTGCCACCTTCATCATTGCATGTGGCAGAATGTCCGAAATCTCTCTGCCCATCAATTTTGTTTTATATAGCACTTTTTCTACAATGTGTCAAAAGCATTTTAAAGAACAATAGCTACTGAGTTGAATAATCAATTATAGATAATAATACAGTACAGTACAGATAGCACAAAGTGTATAATTATAGTATTTGATTTGGTTCTGTTAGAAGTCAGTGGCAATTTAATGTTCACATCATCAGTGGAAGCAGGAAACTCACAGTAGATAAATGCTCAGCACAGAGTTAGTTGTTGTCTTGGTTTAAGCCCAGCTGGTAACTCAGCACCACACAGCCTCTTCCTGACCCCCTTCCCTTCCCCCTCCTCCACCCTGGGAGGAATGGGGAAGAGAATTAAAAGAATGTAAAACCTACTTGTTGAGATAAGAACAGTTTAATAACTTAAAGTAAAATATAATACAAATACTACTACTAAAAATAATGATAAGGGAAATAACAAGGGGAGAGAATATAAAATGAAAAAGGGGAAAGAAAAAAAAAAACAGCAGTGATGCACAGTACAACTGCTCAACACCTGCTGATTGATACCCAGCCTGACCTGAGCAGCAATTTGCCCCTTCCCAGTAACTCCGCCCAGTTTATATACAGGTCATGACATGCTGTGGTATGGAATACTCCTTTGGCTAGTTTGGGTCAGGTGTCCTGTCTCTGCTCCCTCCCAGCTTCTTGTGCCCCTCCTTACTGGCAGAGCATGAGAGACTAAAAAGTCCTTGGCCAAGGTAAGTGCTACTTAGCAGCAACTAAAACATCAGTGGGTTTTCAGCATTGTTCTCAGACTAAAGCCAAAACACAGCTCTGTACCAGCTACTGGGAAGAAAATTAGCCCTATCCCAGCCAAAACCAGGACAGTTGTGAACTCTGACCAGCTATTCACAAATGTCCAGTAAAATTTGAGCTTAAGCTGGATCTTTCTGTGTTTAGTCCTGCCTCAAAGATGATCTAGAGAAGTTTAAGGTAATATTAGTTTATCCTCTACCAATATAAGTATTGACTCTCTGGCCTCTCTGTGGCCATCTGTATTTAAAATGTCATCTAAAGTCTGTCATTACATCCTGGAGTATATCATATTTGGTGGACTTCACCAGTTCTTTTATATAAATATTCACTAGCAAATTGCAATTTTTTTAATTTATTTTTTTTAACCTGAAACTCACAACTAATCCCTAATACACGGAAATGTAAAATGTAGCTTAGTTGTGACTAGTGATGTGATTTTCATGGACTTGTTTGTACTTTAGCTGGATAGCGGAAGCCTTTTAATCTGCTTTCTGCTGCAAGGATTTTGGGAAGTGTGGTTTTTAAATTGTATCTCAATGAATTGTTGAACATAGAAGATGAAGATTCACTGTCCCTGAACACTTGAGTTAATAAATCTTGACTACTGTTAAAGGAGGTCTGGGGAATGTTTATATCCAGATTTAAATTGTTCATTATTCTCTCCATACAATTAATGATTTTTTTGAGTATAGTCTTTCCTTTCTGTGTGCTATGTTTATTCTTTGTACTGTTCTGTTTTTTTTATATCTATTTTTGTATTCCATGTATATTTTTCATGGTCTTGATTCTGCTCATATGTCCAGCCTCTCACTGTGACCTTTTTGACAAGATCTTGTGATTAAAAGCAGTAGGACCAATAGTCACAGACAGGACTGGACCCATAAATTGTACATATTCCATCCCATTTGTCTCAATCTTGAGGTTAGGCCTCCAAGCCATGATCTCATCTTTGCCTGAATAAGGTTTTGAGTATTTCCTTCTTTGTTTTAGCTTGAGGCAGTGACACTGAGGACTCCAGGAGATCATTTTCTAAAATATAAGACTTGATAATTTAATTATTTCCATTTATTCCACATACAGGTTTGTGTGTTGTTTTTTTTTGGTTTTGGGTTTCTTTTTTTGTTTGTGTTTTTTTTTGTGCATTTTTTTGTTGGTTTTTTTTTGTTTGTTTGGTTGGTTGGTTGGTTTTTGTTTGTTTTTATTCTAGGACTATCATAAGCATAGCAGTCTAAATACTCTGAAGCTGTTTTCTTAGTTGCTTTCATTTTGTGGTTTCTTCACTTCTGTCTAAATTTAAGCTGCTTTCTCTTTGCATGGATTTTTGAAACTGCTTTAAACATCTGTCAAAAATGTATCTCCTCTGCATAAAGTGCATAGGTAAGCTTTTGTAATCAAGTTTTAAGAGAGAGGTAGGTTAAGAACTTATGCTTAGTCAGCCATGTGGGAAGTGGTGGAAGAACAGAAGCTGGCCACATAGTACAGCACATGGAAGAGTGTGTGTAACAGTTTCTGTCAGTGTTGTAAGCTTCAGATCTAGCCTTACAGACAATAAAAACTTCAAAATATTAACCCTTGCAATGCTCAGAAGCTGTTACTCAGTCTGTTCACAAATTTTATGTAAAAAAATACATTTTCCTCCCACACTTTGGTTTTTACAAAAAAATAGACATTCCCATTCTAAGTAATTACCACCCTTCTTTTACAGCCTTACAGCTCCATAAGATGAGCTATTGTGCTAAATAATTAGCACATGCCATTCAGAATATTAGAAGAATTATATGCAACATCAAGCAGGAACTATACACTGGCACATGACCATATTTTCTATGAAGCTGCACTAAACAGAAATTGGGTATTAGCAACAGGTACATTTAAAACAAGTTATTAATTGTTAAGGGAAAAAAAAAAAGAGGAAAGAGAGCAATGTCATATTCAGCCATTAACACATTCACATTTTGAAGTTTGCAGTGATTTGAACCATGACCTCTTTGAACATATCCTTTGTTCATTTGCATACACAAACATTAATCCTGTGCTAGAACACAAAAATTCATTTACATAAAACTACATGATGATTTATAATTTATTAAGTAATTGTGTCTGAGATGTTATTGGAAACAAAGAAAACTATACTTAAATGCCAGGTGCTAAGGAAATATAATATATAGCAGCTTTTTAATAAGGAAGAGGAAATATTTTCCTTCAAGCATGTCACTAATTAATACAGATTTTCTTTTTGACATGTATTTTTTTCATGGAGTTATGTGCTCTGAGAGGAGCTATACTACAATATACTGGAAACACTTGAGTTTATATTCTCTGCTTAAATAGTGGGTAAAAGATTATTACAAAATATATCCCTATTTTGCCCACCTAACGTGCTAGGTCAAGCCTATTAGAAAATTTCTGCAGGGTGTACCTTACCTGTGGATCCCATTTGAAGGTGGGAATTGAGCCATGCAGACTGGAGTAATTTTGGCTTTGAAAACTGAGAACTCAGTGCATGGAGGGAAGCCAATGTGATTGGAAACGTCTCTGGTGAATTCAGGCAGCAGATAAGCAGGAAGATTTTTACATTTGAGTTTTGGGATGAGATGCCTAAAGCACAAATTTTATGGCATTGGAAATAGTAGTAGGTTTTTTTAAATGAAATTAAGCCCTTTGTATGTGTCCAGATCCTCTAGCCATTCCTGCCTGTACAGAGCAAAGGACTTAGCTAAGGTAATTTTAGCTGCACCCTGGATCTCCAGAACATCCATGTAGCAGAAATTCTCCTCCTAGTTTCCCTTGGCATTCCAAGCACAAGTTTTTACTGGAAGGTGAGGAAAGGCTTCAAAATGTCTCAAGGCAAGACCCTAGGCCTTATTTACTTTGAACTTATTCCTTGTGTTCTTCTCCCTCCTTAGCAGCCTCCAGTCTCAATTTTTATCTAATGCTGGGTTATTTCATAGACTCTCTCATGCTTTTCTGGTAATTTTAGCATTTGTTCAATCTGTATTTGAATCAATCGTATTTGAATTGTCCTGCAGGCTGCAAGGTGTATAGTTCTTTGAGAACACAAGAGGGAGAGACCTGGAGCCAGATTTGTGTTCAGAACTGATTCAAAGCTTTCAGTTCTGTAGGCAGAATTGAAAGGAATAAGAAACTAAAGTCCTGGCTGGACTATGCCACTTTTGTCCAGAGGTGTAACAGTAAGAAGCAGAGCTGCGAGAACTTGGGACAGTTATGCTTGTTGCTGTCTCAAGAGGAGCACTGTAGAGGAGGGTTCATCTCAGCAGCAGCCTTTTCCTCTCCACTACTGGTCCTGACCTTGGACATATTTTGAGCCTGGATTTCAGGGACCTGTCTAAAGCAGAAAAAGGCAGATGCAAGTATTCTTTGGGCTTATAACTGTTTCTTGCAATCACTTGTAAAGACAAGCTTGACCCCAGGGTTGAAATGGTCTTTAGAGGTTCTGTGAATATTTAGGGAGCTGCTGAACTCTGAAGAGGTCCTTGTTGAACATGTCCAAATGTAATTCTGCTAAAGGCTTAGTAAGTGACCAAATGTAGAAGAATTTCCACAATGATACCATAAGATGCAACAGTGAACAAAGAACCCCCATGCCCTGAATAATTCCCTGTATGTGAAGCAGATGGCAAATACAGAATAGTTCAACCCAAATGACTAAAATTTGGCAAGACTTCATAGCTAGCTTAGTATGGTATCCTACCTTAAATCATCAGCCTTGCCTCTAATGGTGGTTATAGGTGGTCTCTGAACTTGGCACTTTATGTATATCACAGGCTGAGAATTGAGGCAGGGTTTTTGCATCCTCAGCAGTAAACTGCAGGTGCATAAGTTCTGTGGTGGATCAAACACACTATTCTTTAAATTATCCTGCCGAATTGCTAAGGTAGAAATGAGGTTTAAATAGTTCTAATAGTTCTAGTTTAAGTAGTGAAATGTTACTTTACAATTTTCTTCTGATAACACCTTTCTATGCCTTCTAGAAAGCTGAAAATTGATTATTAAAAGTTCACTTTGGGTATATATTCTGTTGAAATTTCTTTGGGAGCTGGGTTGAAACTGTGTAAAAGGCAAATGAGACTACGTTATAATTTGTGGTTTGCTGCTCTTAGAGCATCTCAAGCCCATGAAGTTTCAGATGGGTTTATTGGTACTTTGAAAAATATGTAAAAATAAATAATCAGCTGTCACTATCCATAAATGTGCTCTGTTTTCTTTAACATTCTTATGTCAGATTCTATAAACTCCAGCAGGAGTCTTGGTATGCTATGTACAGCTTGGCAGCTTTAATGACATTAAGACTTTTGGCAAAAAATGTTTTGAAAGCCCCAATATAATAAATCCTTTGGATTTTTTTATTTTTTTTTTTAATAAAGTGGTTCAAGGTGGCAAATTCCATGGAAACCATGTTTTCCAGAGGACTGGACAAGCAGCTGCAGGCCAGCCTGCTTCTGCTCTGCATGAAACTCTGTGGTGAAAACATCTTTCAGTAGTAATGAAGTTAATGCAGTAAATCAATTTACTCTGTCTACATATACAATTATAGACTTTCACAGCAGTATTTTTTTATTAATCTTTAATATGGAATTACCATTTTCTCATTTCATTTGCCTCCCCCTCTCCTTGTCTTTAAGCTCCAACAGGACAGTATTTAGAACAGAAAACTGTCTTTCTAACCATCACTATGCTTGTCCAAAATTCTATTAATGACAGAAAAGCTTTTCTGGACCATTGGTTGTGTGCTTGAAATCAGAGTGGGACTTATTATTAGACACAGTAATAAGGATGTTGAAGAAGCCAGGTATATTGAAAAAAATCATATTTATAGATGGCTCTTGGCTATGCTTGTTCTTGCTGCCAGGTGATGTGTAGATCTGTGCTGAAGGACAATATTTTGAAAATTTAGGTGAAAATTTGTGCTTGTGATTTACATTTGTAAGATCATTTTTGCTCACATACCTGTTTACAAATTCCTTTTTAAGTCACAACAGAGAATCCTATTGTGAAATCTATCTTTAAAGCTGAATTAATATTAACTACACTTAGCATCTGGAAAAATGTGTACGCATACCTTGTAAAACAATCTTTGTATTGTTTGTGACAGCTGAAAGCATAAAATACTTTTAAAGATGTTGGTCTGTAACTGCAACAGTAGTTCCTGATGCTGTAATACAACATTAATAATTAAAGATAAAAATAACTGCATAAAATTTTTACATCATGTCTCAAGTTATGACAAAATTTATTATGTTAGTGGTTGTCTATAACATAGTTACCTGGTCTCATATTCAAATCATTGTTTTTATTCTCCCTATGTTTCTTGACTTAAATGAAGCTGGTGGTCTTCAGCATCTTGTTCTGAACATAGCTGAGTTCGTTGAAGACATTACCACCTCTACTTTTCCTCCATCTGTTTGCCGTAGCTCCCACAACAGAACTTACCACTACTTAGTCCATTGCATAATTTTTTTTTGCATACTGCTCACTAACCTACGTTAGTCAAAATTAGCTGTGTTTGAAAAGCCCTACTCCCAATCATTTTGACAGGAGAGGAATTAGAGGGCAGCTACACATGCAGTTACCCTGGTAAATATGGGGGAGTGCTAATCTCTCCTTATCTCAGCTTCACTGTGATGCAGCCATTACTGCAAAATCATTAGGCTAGATTATACTGCCAAATCCAAGCACTGGCAAAAATCATGACTCAACATACATGAGACTTAAAAAAGCAATACATTTTAAATACTTTTTATTTGCCTTTTGCTTTTTGGAAAAGGCAGAATTCACATTTCTAAACTTTCTTTAGAGATTCTGAGGGCTAGGAATTAGATCTGTTATAAAATAAGCTGAGGTGCAATAGTTAGTGTTTTGATTCTAGCTGCTGTGGGTCAAACAGAAACATCACCTGAGCCTGAGAGCTGATGTTAAATCATGCAGATGCGCAGCACAGGGGGACAAAGCATTAAAGGTGAAATTCTGAGGTTACTCTGTCTGTTAATAGATCTAGAATAATCTTATGAGCTCCTAAAATTGCTGTTTCTTTGGGAAGAAGGTCTTTCCACAGGAGTCATTATAGAATGAGGACTTCTGAGGACATCTTTGCAAGCCAGATGGTACCAAGGACAGAAAGAACCCAGTGAGGGAAACATTGGAGTATGCAGTGTGATGACGGTTTAGCAGATTATAGTACAGTCTCAAGCTGCTGAAGTGGTGCCTCTAAGGTGATCTAGGTTAGACTATGGTACAGAAGCAACATACTTCAAGTTATCCAGATTCCTTCTGGCCTCCGATTTCCTCAATCTCTTTGCTGGCTCAGCAGAGTTTTTGTATACTACTTCAGTATACTGAAAACAAGAGAAAAAAACAAAGAAATGTGACGGAAAGGCAGCTGTGCTGAAATATGTAAGTTCGGAGGTTGTTCAGCTCTGTTATTTTTAAGGCCAGCATCTCTTTACATATGCATATGTAGGTATACTCATATTCTAAGAGATATATATGACATGTGCCACCCTGAGGGAGGTATTTTCCTCTTAGGAAATTTCTTTCCTTCAGAGAAGGAAATCATGGTCAGAGATGGGGAACAGGTAGTTAAAGGCACCAGTGAAACACATTGTGCTAAAACTGTGATTCTTTTCAGAGCTCCAGCAAAACCCATTCTCAGTTTATGTTCTGCAGCCAAACTTCATCTCACACAAATATGTTTGGCTTTGTTTGTAAACTGCCCTGCTCCAGTGCACTAAGAGTGCTTTTAAGTGGGGCTGCCAACCAAAACCAAAGGAAATCTTCATAACCAGGAGCTAGTTAATGTCTCTTCTCAAAGGTCAGACTAGCTTTACTAGGAAAACGCTGTTTGGGGAATGAGGATCAATTTAAATTTGGTGTATTTGGAAAGGACGGATGGCTCTGCAGGCCAGCGTAGATAAACTGCAAACCACCTACCTGGATCCTTTGCTAGTAGATTGCAGCTGCATAGCCCCACTTCTGGCCTAATATGACAGGAGGAGTTAAACAAAGATGGGTCAGTTTTTAGAAGAACTGAATTCATGGAGGTACCTGAAGTTTAGATGTGTGGGCCTCAGACAAAATTAAGCTAGGAAAAATTTTACAACTTCAGCACTTTAGCATTTTCAAGTACTTTGGTGACTGCTGTGTTACTGGGGATAGAGGAAGTATTTTACTCCATGATTATATGGATTCCATTTTGCAAACTTTTTTCTGCCATGTAAAAACCTAGTGTAAAGGTGGAGGTCCCTACATATGGCCGAGCTCTTTATATACAGTAGTTTATAACAACCACTTTTAAATTCCTACCTTGGCTTGAATAAAAAAGTAAGAATTAGGAGTTAGATCTACATTTGTGCCTGGATAATACAGAACGACTAATGTTACAATTGTGGTAGAGATATTCCCAGCTATGTATGCTCCTGAAACCAATGACCAGAATCACAATTCAGACTTTCTTTTCACCTGCTACATAGGCAGCTTACTTCTCTCTTTAATTCAGCTGATGGTTTTGGTAGTGAGAGAGGCCAAGCCAGCGTGGGTAATGACTATATACATTTCTAGTGCAGGCAGATAAAAATGAACAGCTTTTGAAGAAATACCTGCTGTTCTATTAAGACTTACCTAGTTATTGTTAAGCTTGTAGTGACCATATAAATTGTAGTATTTAAACATAGTGCTTATGATCAGCAGCCTCTTTTAGAGGCCTGTTTAGGAAAAGGAACAATTCTGTGTAACTTGAGACGAATTATTTTAGTTGTTAAACACAGATTCTTTGTGTCACACAGCTCACATGAGAATCCTTGTAGAAACTGGTGTTCAGAGGTGCTGAGTAGGTGTCTGAAGTGTCCAGTTATATACAGATATGGCTATCTTATTTAACTACAAATTAATTGAAAGTGTTGTGGTTTAAGCCTAGCTGGTAACTCAGAACCACGCAGCCGCTCGCTCACTCCCTCCCCACCTTCCTCCCCCTGCTCCCGGAGGGATGGGGAGGAGAATGGGAAGAATGTAACTCCCCTGGGTTGAGATAAGAACAATGCCGGTAACTAAGGTATAACACAAAATCACTGCTGCTACCA
>WTXV02055497.1:0-43548 GCA_009823435.2 Nymphicus hollandicus | reverse complement strand
GCATGAGACTCAGAAAGTCCTTGGTCAGAGTAAACATTACTGAGCAACAACTAAAACCATCGGTGTTATCAGCATTGCTCCCAGGCTGAAAGTCAAAAACACAGCACTGCACCAGCTCCTGAGAAGGAGAAAAAATGACTGCTACTGCTGAACCCAGGAAAGAAAGAAAGTCTGATATATTGTGAATGTCATTATTTATGAATGAAAATTTTGGTTCCATGTTTAAATAATATGTGTTGGACAGCTGAAAGTAGATCTTTACAGAACAACATTTATCCTCAAGCTGAAACTTTGTAGTGGAAGAAGCAAATTTCACACTGTAATTATAAACCTCTAAAGGCAGGGTTTGCAAGGGAAATGCTGACAGACTCTTTACTACCATGCCACTAACAGAAACTATATAATACATGAATTTAATTGGATAGTTAATAAATATTGCCCTTTTTTCAAGAGATTCTGAGAGTCATACACACAGTGAAGTGACTTTGAACAAGAAAGATGTAGGGGATGAATAGTTTTTATTACCCACTGAAAATGCAGAGAACGAAGAGAGAAGGCTATTAATAATTCTGTTTGTGTATGAAATATATAACATGGTAAGCAGAATGAATGCAATAATAAATATATATTTACCAATACACATTCTTTCCTCTGAAGTCTCACTCAATATGTAATGAGGGGGTTGGTGCATTTTGTAATAAATTCATGGTTGAAGTTAATTGTGTTGTATTTATAGCCTATAGAGGTGGTTCTCATTTTAGATCAGAACTTTCCTTGGTAATGTACTAATAACCACAGGTTCCAAGAGGCTAAACTGAGACAAATACAGAAGAATTCAAAGCAAAACATGCAGGGGTTCTACATAAAAGTCACTGAATGGAACAGAGCTCCTTAAGACAGAAGAGAGGCACACATGTGTAGAAGGGAAGGATGTACTTGCTTTCATCTATTTTTAGTTTGCTTTATCCTTTTCCATTTTGGAATTGTGTATTCTGGGAATTCTGAATTTGCATTAATGTACGTATTATGTATTATTAGATCCTGATCCATGGTCCATTTAAACTTCAGGTGAGACAGAGAAACTGCAAAAGAACTTATTTTCTCTTTGCCAAGAAAAAACATATTTCAGTGTTGGAATTAGTTTGTATCTGCAAGTTAGATGCAGTCTCATGAACTTGGGATATGTCTATTCTCATCTTCTTGTTTTAAATGTAATGTCCTTCCCAAATATATTAAAATGGAACTTAGAAAGAGATATGCCCTTGCTTGCAGAATTGACTCTGCCCTGGGCTTCTGCTTTGATTGCCTCTCACAACATGCTTCTTGCTTAATTCTGGAGAAATACAATGGATATTGCCTGACTGGCAGAATTCCAGTAGCTGCATATGTGCTGGGCAGCCTTATTCTGTCATCCAGAGTACGGTTTTGCTTGTGCTCTGTGGGGAAATATTGCAATAAACTGATACAGTCTCATGGCTGAATTCCTATTGTGTTACTCATTTTATTCAGGCAAAATGCCAATTTACTTGAGTGAGAATTATGCCTGAGCGGGAACCAAGTATAAGGACTTCTGGGTTTTGTGTTTGAAGAGTAGAACAAGGCATTAAGCCATAAAGATATACTTTGCTGTTCATTAAAGGAGGATTTTTTTTATTTTATTTTTCAGTGAAATTCCTCCACTATTCAAACGGGAATGTAAGCAAATGAGTAATTTTTTCATTGTTAATGATAATTTCCATGAATTACAATGGAAAGGAAGATCTCTTAGAGAATGACAAAAGAAAACCTGAACTGGAGAAAATCCCACTAACAGTGTTGATTTTGTCTTGAAAAAAGCTTCCTTTCCTTGAGCAATCCCAATTTTAAATATATCCCTGAGAGGAAATCCACATATCTAAGTTACAGGCTGTTTAATTCTGTTTTATGCAAGCATAGTATGCTTTAGTCTTTTTAATTTAAATATTTCAAAGAACCAATTTATGGCAGAGGTGTTACTTTCCTTCTTAAGTACATATTATGCATTTTTTATTACAATTTTGCTACAGCCAAATGTCTTAAAAGCCTGATTCACAAATCACTTCACTGCACTTCAAGAATGAAAAACAAAGAGTATACACTCAGAACGTGACTAACCTTTTGAAATGTTGTAAAGCCTTAGAAATTAGAGTAATTTAGACCTGGCTCTTATTTTTAGGTTTCAGAGTATTTCGGCATTTAGTTTATTTGGTTTGATGATTATCATTTGATGTAGCTGTGGTTATTTAAAAATGCTGTTTCCATGACAGCCTTGTAAATGAACCTTTTGACTCATACACACTTTCTTTCTTTTAAAAATAAATCTTATTCACAGAAAAAGCTTGCAAGCTAAAATATGTACAATTTCTTTTACTGTGGGAATACCATGTGGCTTAGCCCATGGTTACTCTTGAGTGATTCTGACACTGCATATTTCCATGTGATTCAGGGAGAAAATAGATCCATTAATTGATGGGCCCCAAAACTGACGCACTTTAGGGAATGAAATTGTTTTTGTGGAAGAACTGTGAAGGTTCAGAGGAACATCCTAAACTTGGGTGGTAACAGAAAAAGAGTGAGTTGTTGTTTGTGACTGAGCACTCACAGTTAGTTCTCCTGGAAAAAATTGGTCATGCTGGATGGGACTGGCTCGAATCCTGAATTTCAGCTAAACAGATCTCTTGTAGATTTGTTACCCAGGAAGCCAGCCTAAGTGTTTCTAAATCTCTCTGGTCCAATATCCTGTCTCTAACTGACAGCAGCTGCATCAGTGGAGGTTATAAGGAACTCCAGGTCAGCAGTCTGGTCCAAAATTTGTTATGCCTTGTGTAGACAGTAACATAAATTTTGTGTTTAGAGAACAGGAAACCTAAGTTGAACTTTGCCTTCAGGACATGCTAAACTAGTCATGTGCTTGTCTCTGCCAACATGTATAATCTGTTAATTGGCTCTCACATTAGCTGAGGCATACTAACATTACGCTTTGGACAAGGCCTTCCAGTTGATTCATATCCAGCAGCCTGATGACGTATACTGATTGTTTTAATTGGATACTGAATATTTTATCCGATATTAAGTATATTTCTATCTGTATGCATTTGTAATTAACTTACTTTAATCCTGCCAGACTCCTGTTTTCAGGGGAAAGAGTTGTGGGTATTTTGGTGGGGTTTTTTTGTTTGGTTTTTTTTTTTTTTTCTGGCATGGAATTGCAGTTATCAGTTTAAAATTTGGTTTTGTTTAATTCCATTGATCTTCCTTTTGTATTATGACACAGAAATTTAAAACTATGGAGTTGTAATAGAAGGAAGAGACATCCCATTCTGCTATATACATAGCTGTGTAATAGTTACTGCCAGTTCCCAAGCCCATTTTTTTACTAGATGCAGTGGTCCACATTAGGAGAAATTGTATTTTAGTTGAACTGTTTTTAAATCTTTACTCTGTGTGATATAAATGGTGAGCACTTATTATTAACCAAACATTATTAATTGGAATATCATCTCATTAGGCCTTAAAATGCATCAAAATTTGTAACAACAAAACCGTTAGACCCTCTCACATTATCAGGTTGCTCATTATTAATCAGACCAGGTGATAGCAAGTTTATAATGAGTATCAAATAACATCATTATTTACAGTGCAATTGTAGATAAAGACCTTAACCAAAACTAAATCGTCCTCATGCTAGATGTTCATTAGGTATATAGGGTGAAATCATTCTGTGCTTTGAGAGTTTACAGTCTTAATTGACCAGGCCAACAGTCTCAGCTGGAAACAGCTCAAAGAGGTTAAAGGGTATTCCCAAGGTCATGTACTGGGACATTATTAGGAGAGACGAACTTACAGAGAAAAAAATATAGTGTATGCTTTCACAGTAATTCTGTGCCACAGTAGAGGCAAGGTTTTAACTACAAAGGATGATTTTATCTTGAGTGTGACTGTGGAATTGTCTTATGATCAAGTATGCTGATAGGGTCCATTAAGAACATGTGAAGGAAAGTGAAACAGACTTTTCTTATTTCAGTAGACTATTGACATGTAATTTTAGCTATCAGAGAAATCAAATAATTAGCTGTAAACAGTCTCTTGTCCATATGAAATAGAATACAAACAAAATTCTGCAGAAAAATCTGAATGGCAGGTCAATAGTAAGCAACAGTAATTGAGGTGGCTTTGACAGAAATCCTAAATTAGGAGAAAGCTTAGAAACCATATGGATTTCCAGAATTGACAATCAATAGTTTGGTAGTCAAAAATCACAATGCTCTTTTAGGGTCTTATCTGAAATTCATCAGTATTTAAATTTTGTGGATTAATGACTTCTGAATTTAAAAATTCTTTTCTCACTGACTGTAAAATATTCCAATACAATTATGTTGCATCCCTATTTTTAATTTAGAGTGAAATGAGACAGTGAGAAACGTAGAAGGAAAGTAGTGTCTAGGAGGAAGCAGTGGCATAAGGGCAAATGGGGAAAAGTAAAGTAGAAAGAGCAAGCTTCTGAACCACTAAAGTAATCAGATTCTAGAATAGCCTTCAAATGGGCCAAAAAAAGAGGAGAACCTCCCAAAAAATCTAATTTCTAAGAGAAAAATATTTGCAGGGGATGTATAGGAAAACGTGCACTTTGGAAAACTCAGTTACATTTTTAGTTAAAATGATCTATTCTCCTCTTCCCTTAAAATGTATGTATAATCACTCTTGATAGTTGTTTACCTAACCTTCAAGACAGTGCTTTGCCTAGTTAACTTGGTTCATTTTTTAAAGTCGTATACATAGAAAGATATTAAATATCTAACAAACCTTTTTTCCCTGCAAATTAACAGGTTGCTTTTGTCCTCAGTGGGCACAACGCAGTCACACTTACCATCTTTATAAGTTGGGGGTTTTTCATCGTGCTCCTTCTTTTCTTAGTTCTAAACATTTTCAGTCCCTTCAGATTTTCATTATAGCAGATGCTTTCTAAACTTTTTGCTGGTTTTGACACTTATGCAGATTCAGTCTACCTCTTGATTAAATAGAATGCGTCGAACGGACACAATGTATGCTGAGGACACTCCATTCCTAGTTGAGAAGAAAACAAACTCTTCCTGTTGAGATGCTCCTGTTAATAATTCCAGGATGACATTAACATTTCTTGCAGTAACAGCATTGGTTCATTCTCAGTCTGAGATCTACTATAAATCCCTAAACACTGCATGCAGTACCTACAAAGCCAATTATTGCTCACTGTAGATTTCTACACATTATTTTTTTTCATCCCTGTATAAAGCAGTTTGCAGTCTTTCTGTTTTCAGACCATTCTAATTTACTGAGGTAGTTTTGAATTCTAAGCACCTTCTTGCCATTCCTCCCACATTTTATAAATTTATTCTTTAAGTAAAAATTTTGAATATTGCTGGATTTGGATAAAGCTCCTTAGGGACAGTATCCCAAGTATCGAATTAATAGCCTTTAGGCAGCTTTTTCATTTTCTGTAGTAATTTATTTAGATCATATTTCCATTGTATCTTAGCCACTAATTCTACAAGTTTTCTGGATTCTTCTTTTGTGAATTCCATTCTTCTAATAATACTTTCTTGCTTTCCCTTGCTTTTCAAATGACAGCTTTTTCACAGTAACTTTCAAATTACTGTGCACATTCAGGTTTTCAATCAGACCGAACTAATCAGAATTAAGTTTGAAATGGCATCACCATCTGAATCTGGAGTCTTTTGTGTTCCAGCAAAATGTTGGAACAGCTTGTGTCCTGCAGCATTGCAAATCCAAAAAATTATATTATTGTTGCCATTTGGTCCTGGGCTCTTTATTAGCTGTTCAGAAAAATGCCTTGTCTGCCTATTCTGGATTTAATGGTCAGAATTAATGATATTGGGCTACTCTGCTGTGTTATTAAATTGATTAATCAGTTTCCTACATTATCAGGCTATCAAATCTCACCAACCCAAAGTTATCATTGCAATCTCTCCCACTCCATGTCTAAATGATTGGTGCGGCTGCCCATGTTGTACACAAGAAGCCAATGAGAAGATTGCCAGAGCGTTTTTTTATACACCATCCTTCCCATATGCATGAAAACCTCATCAATTATTGTATTGCTGCATTTGCAATTTTCTGTTTTAAAAGAAGGGTGGGAAGAACCCTAGGGAAAAATCTTGAGAAGCATATGTATTTGCTTCTGAAGGGTAGGTGCAGCCAAGTCTCTCTCTGGTATGAAATTAAGAATGAGGTTCCAGAAATGCTTAGTAAAAAAATGGTGTGGCTTGAAATTTGCAAGACATTGGCCATTTACAAGGACATTTTCTCACTGTTGAGGCACAGTCCTTCTTTAGGATGGTGTAGCTGAAAGCGTCCAAAATGGAATCTTAAAAAGCACAATTAAAGAAGTCATATTGAAATGAGCAAAGACAATGCAAGTTGAGTCCTTGTTTTGGGTGCTATTAGACATATTTTCAAATCATCATACTATCATATTGCAGTAGGAAGATGAAAAGAGTATTGAAAATATTGTACTGACTAAAATTGCTGAATCTGGGCTTCAACAAGATAGATGTCCCTCAAAGTAATACAGTATTAGACACCTGAGAGCAAAACAAAAACTCCACTCCAAATCCCGAAACACAACCTCACCACCAGAACTATGCAATCTATTTCCTTTGAAGGGTTTGCAAGCAAACAAGCATTATTTTTGTGCTTGAACAACTGCAAGTGAAGTGAGTTATACACATGCTCTGAAGAAAAGCAGACTTGAAAAATTTATTTTCATTGCCCATACAAAAAAACCCCAACAGACAGGCAAGGTAGGTTTTTATTTTACCCTGACTGAATCCCTTTTACTTTACTATACCTTGCTGTATCTTTTTAAAATATTTGAATTAATGCTTGTCCAAGTAGTCCTGTAAGTTTAATATTTTACTGTAACTGTTGTAATAAGAATCTTGACCATTTGCTTAATATTAAGAAACTGTTGCTTAAATGGCTTTATTATTAAAAAGAAATGCATATTTTTAGTAGTTCAGATATCAGTTGTCTTCATAGAACAATTGCGTCTTCATAGAACAATTGCATCTTCATGCACACCCTTGTTGTTTTGTAACAATGTTACTTTGAATCAAACTGGAAAAAATAATTCCCTAAACTTCCTCCTATTAAAGAATAATGTTAATTGGTTAGTGTATATAGAAGAAGGTTATATGGCCCATTGACTTTATATAGATTGAAATGCTAAGCAGGGCTAAGTAGAAGCATCAGTAGGGAATAGAGGGTAAGCACTCATCGGTTTTATGTTCTCTTTTCTATTTACTGCTTACCCCTTACAGTGTTTTACAACTAGATAAACAAAGTTTTCTTGGGTGCTTAATAAATAAAAATGTATTTTTGCTTTTGTTGGCTAACCTGCCAGGTCAATTTTGAAAGAAATAATCCCTACAAAGAGGATGCTTAGGGGCAGACAATTACAGGTATTTGCTAAGAAGAATTACCTGAGAGAGCATCCAGGCTAAGAAAAGGTGTTGCTACTCAAGACCTTTTTTGAGTCTGAGAGACAGCCATTTCAATGGCAAAAAGATTGTAGACATTTGTAATGGAGATGGGATCTCAAGACATTTGCTAAATGTGTGAGTTCCACAAGAGGAAAATGATGCAAAACTTGATGGTAAGAAAAAGTGACAACTTTTTATGTAGATGAAGAGGTCTGATTTACTGAAGAGCACAGAACGGAAAATGGAGGTGGCATGTGTGTGTGTAACTGCCTTTAAAAGAGTTAAGGAGTTACTGAGTTATTGATTACCCACAGAGTAGCATATTAAAACAAAAACAACACAAAAACTTTTGCGGTTGGTATAGTTTGGAGTACACGTGATGGCTTACCAGAACTCAGCTGGTGGATGGTAATATTTAGAACCATGTTATCAGCCTGTATGCTTTCACACAGGTTTCTACTACACTTATTTCTTCTTTACTTGAGCATAAAATCAGAATTAGGCTTTCTTATCTGTACTTGAAAGACACTCATTTATGTCTAGGGACTGATTCTTGTTTAGATTAAGGTTTTCTCCCACCTTCAGAAGGATAATGAATGAAGGATTCAGTTTTCAGTTGAATATAGATATGATTCATCCAGCGTGGAGTGTGGTTATCTGAATACAGGACTTTGTTGGCAGTATCCTACTGAATACACTTTGCAAGACATTCACAGGTTTCCTAACAATGTCCTCCTGAGACCTTCTATGCAATGTATGGGGTCTGAGACTGGAATTTTTCCAACTATTGTTCACAGCTAAAGAAAATAAATTTAAAAAATGAAATAATTTCAGCCTTTTGGAAATGTCTTTATATGATGTTTAAAAATAAAGCCTAGTCCTGGTCTCAGTGAAAGTCAGTGGTGAAATTATAAGGCAAATAAAAATGGTTTCTAAATTTTTCTACGCTATTAAAGTAGAAAGCCCTCCTTTGAAATCCCTCACATCTTGACATCAGGAAAAAAAGCTTCTAATGTTGATTTGTGAGAGCTGGGGAGGATGCAGCAATTCTAGCTACCCTGGATTCATAGAGAGATATTCTTCAGTCAGTCCCCCAAGAAGATGGGTTTCATTCAAGCCTAATATGAAGAAGCTTTCTCACAAAGAGCTGGCATTGGAAGTTGTGAAGGACCTGACACATTATAGCCATTTGCTGTCTCTAAAATGAAAGATACAACTGAGTTCAACCAGTACTTGCCTTTTCCCTGCAATCACTAGAGAGCGATTGTGTGGCATACACACAGCTGGTACTAATGGCAGATTACTTTCTCAGTGCTCTGCTGGGAATCCAGCATAGATGAATCCCCTGGAATTATGTGATTTGCTGGTACAGCATTTTCCTTGCATCTAGGAAACATTTCCTGAACATGAGAGCACAGATTGAGGGGTGCTGAAAGTTAAAAGAATTCATGACCAAAAACGAAGCACTGGCAAATGAAAGTAACTTTCCTAAAATTAGTTGTTTTAATCTCTGCTTATATCTTTTTTAGCTTGTTTGTTCTTTCTTCTGTCTGTCCCTGCAGAAAGACTTCCATCCTCCTTGGAACTATTCAGAGCCAAGTTCAGCAATCAGTCACTGCTTCCCCTAATATTTCCTGAGCATTTTCCCTCTATTCTTAAGACAATGGTGTTGTGGTTTTGGGCCATAACTATAACTCCCAGTGGAGTATTAAGGTGTACGAAGATAAAGAATTAAGACAAAAGGTAATTGATGTTCTTAATAAATTCATGTTCTCCTTACTATTAGTGAGAAATTATTTTTTTTTAATTATTATACTGTATGTCAAATATATAACATGTCATACCTTGGTGTACAATTGTTGTTTAATTGGTGGTTTATTCCTTCAATTGAAAATGAAGGAATCAAATGTCAATATTCCTTCTCTAATTGACAACTCATTTCTGGCATGTATTAAAGAGGATTAAAGTATCAATTTAATGATGATAGTGTGACATTTAGATATCTGACCCAAGCTTCAAATGTTAGAACAACTTGTGGGTGCAGAAACTCTGTTCCCCTTATAGAAATGATATTAATTAATTGTAATGTTTATAAGAGAAGAGGAATAAAAGAAATTTGTCCTGTCAAAATGTTTGTTATTTAATATCAGTTTTTGACAATTGATTATTAGAAAGGCACAGACACAGAAAAATTTGCAATTGTAGAAATATATAGATGATCTCTGTAGCAGTTGGTATGCAGAAATTTTGTGCACCAATCCTCTGTTTATTGAATCCTCTGTTATTCCAGGTGACAAAGTTCACGGTATTTAACCCCTGCTTTCTTAGATGGAGGAGGTCATGGTAGGCAAGACAAAATACTCTGTCTTCTCATGTCTGCACCAGGGATTTCCTTATTTGCTTCCATGCAAAGTGTTCATGGAGGTGTTTTGAACCAACGTTTGAGTAGCTGATCCTTCCTGTCCAGGAAGCTATGTATGTCTGTAACTCATATTCTGTATCAGTTTATCTCTCAAAATGTGTGGCTAGGATTTTTTTTTTTTGGCTTTCAAATGGCTGAAGATAACCTGTGGAGCATTTCCTGTTTAGTTTCTGTGTTTGACCCGTAGATATAGATGAAATATAGATGACAGAAAAGGTGACCTGGTTTCAGCAAGTGACAAAAGGTCATAGTAACGTCTCACAGAAGATAAAGTAGATTTCTGTTGGCCTCTTCTGGGGGGGTCTGTTCAGCTGTCTGAGAATCACAGCCAAAATATAACTGCTGCTCTCCAAGCAAAGTCTAAACTCCGACTCTATCCAAACATTCCAAGTTTGCCCTCGGCATATTACTGGTAAGCTTTTTCTTGTTGACAAAAGTCCTAGAAATACTGAGGAAGCTAGACTCGTGCTGGACTTCTCCTAATTTTCCCGTGGAAAGAATGCCTTGTCCTTTCCAAAATACTGGGCGCTAAACCTCCATGTATTATGGAGGCTATTGCCCTTAGACATGCCCATGATTTCTTTGGATGTTTCAAGCTTTTTATTATCTTCCTCTCTGGATGTCTCAAGCTTTTTATTATCTTCCTCTCCATCCTCTTAGTGCTACTCGGTTGTCTGTATCTGAACGCTGGAGTTGATACACTGATTTTCATTTGCTGTATTTGGAAAAACTGGTAAAATGTCAGAAGACTGAAATTTCTGCCCTGTGTTGCAATGGCTTCTCAGTTCCCTTTTGTCACTTAAATTACTTGAATTCCAAGTGTTTTGCAAGTGCTTGCAAATGATATTCAGGTGCCCTCCATACTGTAAATATTTTGTCTGTCCTATAAGTGAACTCTTCCTAACTGCCCAGATCTTATATTCTCCCCCTTTTATTACATCTTCTACCAAAGTACTTTAGCACCTTTTCCTAGATGGCCTCCTCTGCATGATATGATCTCAGTATGTTAATTTTTGCACATTAAAATCTCTCTTAAAGATAAGGTTTTTTGTGCTGCATGCACTGAGGCCAAGTAACCTAGGTATCAATTGACTATTGTTCCATCTCTTCAGCTTCTGTGGTGATCTGCTTTTGAATGAGGAGCAGCCTGAAAAAAGGAACGCCACTGGCAGGGTATTAGAAAAGTAACTATCTATATTCTCACAGGTACCACTACATAGATCAGCAGTCAATAACTCATGATGATGGAAGGATGAAAGATCATTCTGTCTGATCCTTTAAGTGTTTAGTGAGGTAAACTGTCCTTGCTCATGCAAACAGCTCCATAGATTTAAACAGCAAACAATAGCTGCATAGAACCCCGTTTCCCCTTAACATATGATATGCCAACAGCCTGATCCAGAGCTCATTGGAAAGGCTCATTAGAAGTCTTTGTGACATAAATTCCATTTTAGGCATGAAGAAGCAAAACATAAAGGGCATTCAAAATTCTTATTTGGTAATTGTTATTGATACAACCAACCTGATTTCCTGTTAAACCTGAGTTGTAAACAAATGAACACTATAGGAGTGTATTTTTTGGAATCGGCCTCAAATGTTCCAGTTGCTTGTAACTTGAATCTTTAGCTGCAGGACACCACTCTACTGAACTATGTGTGTTTCAAGAACCTGTTCCAAGGAGTTTATTGTCGCTGTGAACAGTTTTTTCTATTACCTAAAAACCTAGGTTGCAAAGGTTTTGAGGTTCAAACAAGCATCACAGAAGTCTCATGACTGCATAAATTGCCATACATATGTGGTCAGACTAGCTCATTGCAGAGATACTGTTAGTCTCCTACTCTTAAGAATCACTCTGCTGTATTGCAAATGACACCTTTATAAGAGTTATAATTTTTCCCCTCATAGAACTTACATTCTGAAGAAAGCTTGTCAAAACATAATTGTAATTATGTAGCACAATATTTTGTACATTTAAAGATGTTTTAGAACTTATTATATTTCTGAAGCTTCCAGATTTGAAACTGCAGAAATGTGTAACTACATTGCTTTTGTCTTTTCAGTTCTCAAGACAATTGTTTAACCTGTTTAGTTTCACACCAACATTTATCTTCTGATTCTCCTCATAGTACTACTTCTCAATGAACTCCTATATTTTAGTAGTGTTGTCAGTATAGATATAACCTTATGAACTCCACTAATAATGCATAGACTAAATCATCCAAGATTTTAAGAATCTTGCCTTTTATGTATGTATACTGAAAAAACAACAGTGACTAGATAATAAGAGGTAAAAATAACTAAAGAGAATAGAGACGTATCTCTAGTCTAAACAAAACCGTGTATTTTTAATTGAAATAACATTCACTGCAACTGAACATCAAAACATTTAACTTTTTCAAAGTTTTCAGCATTAAAGAATTAAGATGAAACACAATTAGGAAACAGAAAACTGCAACATTGTAGAGGATGGTCACTTTTTGTATGTCATGTGGCTTTAAAAACAAGTCAGATAAATGATGATGCCATTAAAACTGAACTAATTAAAGAAAGCTTCTTTTAAGAACTCATTAACTGCAACCTCATTTGCATAATGATGCATATTAATTAAGTTTTAATGAATCTGAATTTGCACCAAGCCTATTCATGTTGGCTTTGAAACAAATTGAACAAATTAGTTAAAAGCTTTTTGGAATCTACTTTTCACACCAAACAGGATATGAATGCAATCATCTCCTCAAAAAAGAAATATTTTTCTTTTAATTTAATTCAAAGGTATGCAGACCCATCTATTAATTATTTTAAAATGCAATAATTTCCACCTTTTCTTTGCAAAATCAACAATATTACTCATTCTTGAGCAGCATATATTATAAATGTATGTTGTGGAATAAAATCATTACAGCCAATTTATTGAAAATAAGGTGGAAACATTTGACTTCAGGGTGCATTTAGTTTACTTAATGCACGGATTTCAATTTTGTTGGTAACCTTTAGGCATTTTGGCTGTCTGCAATGCAACCACTAAAACTGTATTTTTTATGTTGCTATCAATTTTTCAAGATATATGTAAAATGCTAAATTGCTCCTATAATACCCATTTCCTAATGTAAGATTTCATAGCGTCATAAGTCTTATAAGTATTATACGGGGGAAATAATTTCTAAGCTTTTAAAAGCTACATGTTCTTGCTTTGGTGTTCTGGATCTTAATTTTTTTTTCATACACACAGGCATACACACATGAAGCAGAATCCAATTTTAACAAGTTTGCTTTCAGCTCATAATAAAAACAAGAATTACAGCAGAAACACTATTGATTTCCTTATACTCCATTGTGTCTTCATCAAGAATGAAGAGATTTATGTAATTACTGCTCCATCTTTTGTTGTTAGAAAGCACTTTTTTGTAAGTCAGCAGATACAAAAGCTGGAATGCTTTTATTGTTGAGATTAAAAGATCATTTTTTTCTCCTTCCGTTAAACTGTTTTTCTGTGATAGTTCTTCAGGGAGGTTGACAATTAGGAAGATAGTATACACTGAAACCCCACAGTTTTTATCATTGTTTTTCCAGCATTTTATCTTGTCACCTTATTAAAAAAAACCCCAAAAAATATATGGGCCCCCCACCTCAAAACCAAACTCCCCTCTTTAATTCTCTTTTGTTTCATTGGCCATGGTGACATCCAGTGACACTAAGGTGATACCAATGCAGATTTCCTGCAGCAAAGTGCTCTGAATCCTTTTATACTTACTGGTACAAAATAGCAAGCTATAGTATTATTGCCTGCTAATGATTCTACTTTTTGCTTTTCCTTCTCCTCTATCAACAATTTAATATTCCCATTCATTTATAAAGTTAAACTTGAACATTTAATATCTGACAGCTTTGAGGACTGTGTTCTAGAATTGTGTTTTCAGCAGTGAAATCCTCTCCTCTCTGTTCCCCTAGTGGAAACTAGCTGTACTGTAAAAGGCAGTGAACCTGCTGCTAACGTTTTAAGGAATTGCATTCCTGGGTTATAAAAGCAAACAAATGCCTGGTTATATTGTGGTTATTTGACTCACAGTTAATGAAGTAACTCAGAGGAAAACTTTGGCGTGGAAAAAGAAATATGACTTAGATCATGATTGTGAAAATGGGAGAGGCGCAGCTTGATTTTTCTTCACATTTATTATCAGAATTTCTAGAACATAACCCCCCTTTACCATAGATTTTAATTTGAGAATCACATTGTCTGAAGTTGTGAATCATTGTTCAGGGTAAGAATGTAATCAAGGCTAAGGAGAATGTAGACATCTCTATGATTTTGAAGGCAATTATTATATTCTACAGTCACTTTAAAATAAGACATTTCCCCATTTTTAACCTTTTTTTATTCTTGTACTTTTATAGTGTACTGTAACTTGAAAACAAAATGAAGCTATTAAATATTTTAAGTACCATCTGATTTCCAAATAGGAATAAATTTTTATGAGATCACAACCTGGAATAAAGAAAAAGAATTGCTGTAAGTTATAGAGTCATAATTCTTCTGAATTTTAGGATCCAGGATTAACCAGTGAACATTAACACCATTATAATAACCTATAATTAAAAAAATAATAGAGGCAGTTGGGACCTTCCATTATGGTCTCTATTTAAGTAGACAGATATCATTACAGATAATAGTTTTATATTTGCCAGATATGCAGTCACCCTAACCTATAGGCTATTACTGTAACCTGTCATGTAACCCATTGCTTTGTATGTTACACTAGAATATTCATGTTTCTGGGCTTAAACATATTAAGGTTCTTGGAGACATAAAGCACAATTTGCAAGGGATGTTTGCTTTTGTTCAAAATTACTTTTAATCTTATTTATCTGATTGCAGGAGGCTTTTCCTTTGGGAGGTATTTTGTTTTTTGGGGTTTTTTTTTTTGTCTTGTTTTGTTTTGGTTTTTTTAATACAAATTTAGTGTGCAGAGCTAGTTTCTTTTGGGGGAATTTTGACAGAAAGTATCTTCCTTGGGGGAGGTCAAGAGTCATTGGTATTAAACTAGACAAGCTGGTAGTGCAGTGTTAATGGAAATGGAAAGCAGATGTTTGGTAATTAGGGGAGATGTGAATGACAAGGCTTGAGAGGTACGGTACATGCGCTAGCTGGCACAAAGCAGCTGTTGTTACCGATTTCACTGTCAGAAAAGTACACAAGTCAGACCATCCCCTGTGAGTTTGCCATAGCACTGACAATTAGAAAAAATTGTGTTTGATTAAAATAAGTAATATATCATACAAAGTAATTTTTGTAACATTTAGAAATGGCCTGGGTTAAATCCCATGAAAACAAACTAGATGTAAGAGAAGGTTGCTGAATTGACAGTCCTTAAAAGTAGTGAAAGTCAAGATGAGTATTGACAATTGAGGCTAAAGATTTCTAGCCTGACAGAAAATTAATAGACCTTCTGAAGGGTAGAAGAGGGTATATTTGATATTTGAAAATAAAAAAAATATTCATTTTTATAATAATTCTATTTTTAGCAGAGAATATTCTTATTTTAATTTCCTTGTGCTAATGTATTTATTTAACAGAACTTTCATTCATCTTTCATTTTCTAGTAACAGAAATTTCATTGTTGTGAATTATTTACTATAATTTGTAGGGAACAAATTTTTTTATTCTTTTACTGTCAGAAAGCAATTCAGTTGAGATAGACTAGCATAAACTTTGGTAATAATATATTTGTTCTGGCTGATCCTAAGTACCTGTTCCCCATTAATTTAAATGAGAATTATACCTCTGGTTTGCATTAGATAGATAGCTTCAAAAACTTCTGTGGTAGGTGCTGTGCAAATAAAAAAATCATGGTCTCTCCCCATTTTTGCACGTCTCATACTTTTTGATAGCATGAGAAAGAAAACCTAAGGAAAAATGTACTCTTCAGCACTGTTGTTTCTATTACACTTATAAGTGCATCAAAATGAGTTAGGAAAATGTTCCGTTTGTATGGGGTTCAGTATGTTTATGCCTGGATGGAAGCGTTGTCACTTCAGTCATCAAAAAAGACTGAACTCATCTTTAGTTTAATACATTCTTCCTCCTTTTGAAGTCCATGGTGTTGTAAACTGTATTGAAATGATTACAAAGGTTGCAGCCTTTCAGGCATTAAGCTATGCTCCATTCAGCCCATCAGTGGTTGTTACCTTAAATAAAATAATATTCCTTTTTGTTCATTAGTGTTGAGAGTGAAAGTTGAAACTTCTTTCCTTTTGGCACTGTTTTCGCTTTATCCTAAAACAGGCTATAATTTTCAATGCTAAATTCTGGCAATATTAATTTCCAATGTCCACATATGCCGAAGATATTGGCTTCTAGAACACTTTGGGTAACGCTGCATGTGAAAGATGGTGCAATAAAATGTACATCTTTTTATGAATAAATATCTCAAGATTTCATTTGATGATTTCCTTTGTGTTAAAGAAATATAATGGGCCAAAAATATTAGAGATGATTTCTTGCTGCATTGTTGCTAACTTGGTACTTTCATGAGGGATATCTGAATTAGATCTCTTTGTATACTTGCAATTAAATTTAATTATTCCTGAGTATGTGTCTTAATTCATCTATCCATTTGTGAATGAAAATTTCTTTCCATCCATAGTAAAGACTATTAAAAAGTATCGGCTTTCATAAATGTGATTTAAAGATTTTAGTGCACTTCTTTATTTGCTTGACAAAATAATTCCCTCTCCCTAATACATACACACCCACCACATGCACATATACTTTCCATGTGGCAAATTTACCATTTTATTTCAGACATCTCCTGGGAAATAAAAAAAAAACCCAAAAAAATAACTTAAATATAAAGAAAAAGATCTATTTTCTTAGAAGGAAGACTTATTTCTGAAGTTTGTCATAGCATAAAAGTTTAAGTGATACTAAAATTTGTACCCTGAGTGGAAAGTAATCACTTCTCTTTGGACATGTCAAAGACCATAGTATATTTGCAATTGTAGACATTCATACTCTGAAAGAAACTGCAACCTCTATTTTGACATTATTTAATTCCCAATTTTAGTTTTCAGCTCTCTTCTGCTATATAATTTTGTATTGTCATGTAAAAGAAAATTTTGCCTTTGGATATGCTCCCATAGTTTCCACTAACTTGGATGGTGTTCTGTATCCTAATTCAATGTCAAATATTGGCCAGTGCTATGTAGCCTTTTTCCTCTTATATGTTCATCAAAATGCAGTGTTAATTAAAAAGAAAAAAGGAAAAAAAAAAAGTGGTTTCAATACAACTGAGTGAAGAATACATAGTTTTAGGCTCGTGGGTCATAAACAAAAGATCAAATGGTTAGTGATTCCTGTATGACTGTTCCTTGTTCAGTTGATGGTGATTTTGACTGAAAAAGCCTTCACTGTTGGGCATTACATGACTGCCTTTAATGCAGTTGTGCTTTTTTAAGCCAATTGAACAATAGAATCATAGAAATTACATCTAGAAGGGATGTTAGAGCATCTATTCTTCAGTGTGTCCTATAATCCCTTTTTAAATATGGTATTTCAACACCTTTTCTTAGTGGTAGTTTAGCTGTTGGATAGCTCTTACTGCTGACTGAGCTTATTTCCTTTTAATTTTGAGCTGTTTACTTAAAGAATTATTGGTCAATTTGAAATTAAATAAGAATGAAATTAAAGTTAGAATACAACAAATTGGATCCAAATCCTTCTTCTCTAGTCATGAAAGCAGAAAGCCTGAGATCAGATCTTCTCATAGTGTAAATTGCAGTAGTTGTACTTCATGTGATGAAGCTGTTGTGTGATGACAGAAACGGAGAAACTGGCTCCATAAAGCAGCACAGCTGCTGACATCTGGGTTCACAAAGAGAGCTTGGAGACCCTGTGTGTGTTCACAGTGTCTGCTGCAGGACAAAAGACGGGTTAGATAAGAGAGCATCAGGAATGTGGGTCCATGATTATGCTTGTCCTGCCTTGAGTGCTATGGATGCTGCTTATGGGTGCTAGTAGCTTTTCCTATCAGCTGGCCTCATTCTCTGTAGCTTGGGTTAGTAAGAAGGCAACTCAGTTCTCAGTTCTTTAATTCCCTAGGAAAATTCTCTGTGATCAAGGCTAATACCATTGTGAAGATGCATGGCATATTTTATTTTAGCATCAGTCTATAATGTAAGTTTTTGTTATTCAGACTATTTTGGTTACTGGGAAAATGGGCCATGACACAGGAATTGAAACTGGTACATTATGACTGACATGGGTAATTCTTAATAATCTTTAAAATTAAAGAAGAGTTCAAACTGAGCAGTAGCTTCTGTAACATGGCATTATTTCATTACCACTGTTTAATACAAAACCAATTGGAACTTACTCAGACATGAAGTTGACATAATTTCTAGAAGAGGGGTAAAACCAGGGAAATTTATAACTTCAGGTTTTGGGTCAGTGCAAAATGAGTGTTGAAGTCACTGGCCAAAGTTTCCATTCCTTTTCCTCTTACCTTTATATTATAAGGCCAAGCCAGACTCTTGGTTTACCTGTGATCATTAGAGACATCAATTATGATCTTAGTTCTGTGGATTGGAGAGAAGTGATGAAAAAGATTCACAGTGAGTCAGGTGCCAGAATGCCCTCTGTTATATATTGAATATGTCAATGAAAAATCCTAAATTAATTTTGGGATGTTTTGTTTGAAGGATTTAGGTGAGAAAGGATAAGAGAACAGAGCTAAGAAGAGCATATGGAGTGAGAGGTGCCTTACTTTTGAGAACTGGACTCTGCCTGTGCTTGTATTGGTGAGTTGGAAAAAGGCCAAAATGAATATACTGAATTTTGAAAACAATCACTCTGGTCAACTGTAACAAGCAAGAGATTACTTTCAGTACATTATCTGCATAACAATGTTCTTTATAATTGTTGCTTTGAACTCATTCTTGCTATCTTTAGTGGTATGTTGATTCAGTTTTTACTGGAACCAAGTATACATACATTTCTTGTATTTCGGCTTAGCATTTTTCTATCCAGTGGGAACCAGGAAAGAAAAAAACCAAACCAAACCCTAACGTATTTTAAATGTGATATGTAGAAAGGACAACGTAAAGAAATTATTCTGAGTTGGCTTCTACTGTGATATAAATATAACATAATTACTTGAATTCTATAAGAATTAAAGTCAGATCTTTTAAAATGCATGCAAATTCTTGCAGAATATATATGAAAAAGTCCCTCTAACAGTAGAGGCACTTCTGCTTCCTTGATAAATGGGACTTCTAGAACACACTTTATTGAGTCTCAGATTTTTAATAATTTGAATCCTGCAAGATTTAATTCTGCATAATTCTGGCTGAAATCAGCTTTTGATTGAGTTGTAATGGCTGTGTTATTGTAAATATCTCTGCATGCTAATGTTGTGCTGGAATTCAATAATATTTAGATGAAATTTCTAGCCCCAAGCAGTATGGAAGCTGGATTTAGAAAGAATGAAAGTTTGTATCAAAAAGTAATTTATTTTTGGGAACCTATAGCATGCAGTGTAATAAATGGTCATCCCAAGGTCCAATTTAAATATATAAAGTAGAATAGAAAACAGTTGATACAGTGTATTTTTTACACCCTTGAGCTGCTGGACTGAATAGTAGTGATTTAGCAGGGTTTTGTAGCCTTAAATGGTTTTGTACTGTAATCATCCACAGTGAGTGTAGAGTCAGTGACACTAGATGAGCAGGAATAAATCATGCTATCAGAATAGGCAGCCCATAGCATACTGTGCTGTACTCTGATGTTATAGCAAAAATAACTTGTCACAAAAAAAAAACCAACTCTTACTCCAGATGTGGCTTTTCAGTCACGTTTTTGCTTCTCAGGCTGGAAAACACTGCCTACATGCAGGGTAAATTTTTGCAGTTCTTATCTACTTTGTATTAATATGGTTTCTTTCTGTGTAATGATGAAAAGCCTTAGCATTGAGGCGTGGGGGAAGGTAGAAATTAGATTAAAAGAACAAGTTAAAAAAAAAATCCAAACTAAAATTACTGAATATTTTAAAAAATATTTGTAAGGAGCACAAGAAAGAAGTCTGGAAAATTGGTTGAAAAAAAGGAAAAAGAACCGAGATATAACATGAAATTTGAGAAAATCAAGATATTTCACTCTTGGCTGTGTACGCACAGGTTAATTAGCACACATACCTGCTTTTTATTTTTATACCCCATTAAGAACCATGATGCTCCAGAAGGTCCCAGTTCCCTGACTGAACAACAATGGTCCCTCTCTCTGTAAAGGGAACATGAGGAATCATAATTTTATACCATAGCCCTAAGTTTTGAAGAGTAATAAATATGATGCATTCTATGTATATATGAACATTGTGAAATGTCACCATTAGCACAAGTAGTGAGTTTACTTAGTCTTACAAAGAATAACATCACTTATGTAGGACCAAAGTAGCCTTACCAGGTAAAATCCTGGTCTGTTGACATCAGTGACAAAGCTTCCACTGATTTTACTTAAGTTAGATTTTTGTCCCCTATCTTCTTTTTCTTAGCGTTCTTTAAAGACAAAATATTCCAGTTTAAATGGTTGTGTATCTTAGATTTTTTACAAAAAAAAAAATACAGATGTCCTGACACATTTTTTCGAGTGCTATAGTTCATCATTTCAATTAGGACCATATTTTTTTGTCACCAGTCCTTTCAGAATATGTATTGCATTCATCTCAATGCATTCTTGTTTAAGAAGGATTTTGCAGTTTTAACATCTCTCAGCTGTGTTGGTTAGTTCAGAGTTTAGGCTCCTCAGTCAAATACAGTGCATATATATGTCACTACTTGGCTTATTACCCAGCAGACCAGTTCACTTCTACTATAAAACCCAGAAGTAATTCTATAAGCATAGGTTAGATATGGTACAGGTTCAGATACACAGCCTGATTCAGCAGCAGTACTCATACTATCAAAGGTGGGCAGAACTTGGATGTTTGAGTACATGCCTACCCTGAAATCACTGCTCTCACTTACCCACACATCTTCAATTTAGTTGCTTTGGCTACTGATAGCTGCATAGCTGCATAGCTGCAGCAGTATGCAACTTGGCATGCTTTATTAAAATCTGCCTTGCAGACTTTCAGACTATTAGCAGTATTGAGGCTTGGCTAGGTAAAGTAGATCCATATGAAAGACTGTCAGAACAAGGACTGCATCCAGATCTACTCTTCAAATAGCAGTTAGCTTCAGTCCAGGCTTCTTTACTGGATGAAAGACATCTTCCATGTAGAGTTAGTTAAAAGGCAAGCCCTTATAAACTATCAAGTCAGTTGATACTATTGCCCTAACATTTTGATTGAAAAGTATTAGAGATGAAATCCAAATGTATCTTCCTTGTAATGGGTACTAAAATCTCAGATTAAAACTGCAATTAATATTGCAAGGCATGCCTCTCATATCATTAAAAAAAAAAAGGAACAATTTACCTCTGCATCTAAATACAGGAAAAGCAATCAGGAGACAGAGTCTGCTTCTGCAGTTTATCTCAGTGGCAGAGAAAAAAAGTCTCTTATTTCTGTAGTGGTCCTTGCATGGAAAAAAAGGAATGATGCTGAAAACTTCTATAGACAATGCTTATTTAGAAAGCTTATCCTCCTTTCCCTGTTTTCCGTCCTGTCTTGTTCTCCCCTTAAAACCTGAAGTGAAGTGAAATTTAATTGGCAGCTTTGGTTGTTTGTTGGGGGTTTTCTGAGCCTGCCAGTATCTAATTTCCTTCTTTTTGTCTGAAAGCAAAAGGTGAGACTCTTTACAAGACTTATCCTATTCCTCTTATTCTCTGTATCTGTTAGTCAGCCCTTGTTGATTATTTTTGGTGTACCAAGCTACAGTATATTAAAAGTGCTCTCTTCTCAAATGAAATGTCTTACAATTTAAATCTCTCACTAGGAATGTCAGCATTGCCATGGGACATCTCCATCCTCCCAAAGCAAACAAAATTGACACAGTTGATTTGGTGTATAAATGTCTGCAGCTTTATTAAATATGCATTAAAGTGCAACAATCATAAATTACATGCAGTCAGCCCACTCAGAACATAATGTGTACAGCTAAATAACTTTCTGACTGTACAACCTAAGCAATAAGGCCAACCTGAAGACTGACTGGAAGCTGAAAGTCAGTTCCCTAAAGTGCCTGCTATTTGAGTATCATTTTATCATGCTGTTAAGCACCTCACCTCTCTCTATGGTGTATGTATGAGCAGAGGAGGGAGGGGAAGGGGAAAGTGAGATTTCTGTATTACTTTTACTTTAAGTTATCCATTTCATTTACTTGTATGTGCATTCCTTGACATGGAAGGATGGGCAGTTTGGTTCTTGGATCTTTCTGTTTGCTGTATAGAAAGAAAATCCTCTCATATAAGAAAATATTTGTTGCTGATTTTAATAATTCTAATTTATATCTTTTATTTATATGGCAATTTTTAATATCTTTCAAAAGCTGGATGTGTACAGGGATCACCTCTTACCTTTAAAAATGCCCCATTTTCCTGTGTTATAATACAGTCTAAATTGTACATGCTTCTGCACCAGAGTGGATTCTCTGAAATAGTGAATTCTCAGGATGAAACAAAAGAGAAGTCTTTTTAGAAAAGACAGAATGCAGTTACTTGCATTCCTGAATACGTACCCATTATACAGTGAAGTGTCATGACTTTTTGATGACTGTATGTACCTTAGTCTTTTTTCAAATTTGATCTGAAAGCTGGCTTTAATGGTCTTTGTGCCTTCCAATATCATGATTTTGCAGAAAGGATAAAAATTGTACTGGTAAAAGTAACTGTCATGCTTTGTAGTACTCAGGTTTTTCTGAACTTCTCTCTTATAACTTACCAGTGTCAGCCCCTCTTATTTTATGTTTGCACTCAATATGATATAAGCATCAGTTGGCCATGGAGTGAACTATACATTGCAGTCTTCCCATTATCACTCGCTTCAGGTTTTTGCAGTTGTTTCAGTTTTGATTTTGGTTTGGTATTTGTTGGCTGTTTTTTAATTTGTTTGGTTTGGTTTAAAATTCCCCCCCCCACCCCCAACATTGTATTGAGCAGAGAACATTTATTTGCCTCAGTTTACTTATTCTGGCTAAAGTCCCCCCAGACTGTACTTAGGGTGAATGCCATTTTTTAAAGAAATACTCCTTTGTAAAAATAGCTGCAACATTTATGAGAAATTAGCTTGTGTTATGAAAAAACAAAATAGCAAGATACTAACTTTCTGACAATATCTGTAAATTGTATTTATTTCCTGTTTATTTATTGCCATAAGTCTCTTGGCTCTCTCCCAAACATCTCTTGGCAACGGAGTCAACCAAATTAATTTTGTACAAGAAGAGATCTACTATAGTAACTTAGTCTGTTTTCATCTTCTTGCTAATGATCTCTTGTGTGCTGCTCTATACTTGGTTTATTTTCCCTTGCTTGATAAATGTGAACAGAAAATCTTGGAGTGCATGTTATAATTATGACCTTGTTTCTCCTGTCTGAGAGCACCTTTAATCTCCCGGGATCTATCATGTTGGAAAGGGACCTTCCTGAGGAATTTTTATTCTTTATCCTCTGTAGATTATTTCCTCTCTATTCTATTTCTGTTTCATAGCTGATCCTTGTTTAACATTTACAATTTCTTGAAATACATTGCAGAATATAGAGTGGCTTTTTTTTTTCCTGTGGCTATTACTAGCTGAATTTGGAGAATGTTGTGTTCTGAAGTGTGAGCTTATCCTGCAGCTTTATCAGCTTTATCCGTATATCCTCAATAGCTTACTTTTGACTTATTGACACTTAAAGCTTTGTCTGTTTTGTTTGTTTGTTTTTCTGTCTTTGATCGCAAAGAAATAGTCCCCATTCAGACATTAAGTAATAAATTTTAGTCCTATGTCTAGCTCTTCTGCACACTTCTAAAGCTAAAAGAATCAGACATTATATCACAGCATACATTTCAGGTGTCATGCTGGAAATATAGATAGGCTACAGGTTATCTTGACCAACTCAGTTTGGTTGCTGAGTGAATAATCTTACTCCAAGCCAAGTCCTTACCAGGTACTTGATGATAATAGCTGCACTATTGTAAAGTCTGTGGCTGATTTCAGCAATGAGATGCCATTTTAGGCATCTCTGAATTGTTCTTTACATGATGTATCAGGCTAATATGTCCATTCCTAATATTCACAATTACAAAGAATATTGAAATGTGGAGAACTTGAGAAAGAAAACCAACAAATGCTACAGGAGTTATTAACATAATGAATGACACCACCTACAGAAAGAAAAGTTTAACTTGCTCACGCTAATTTAGGTATCTGATTGGGGAACATGACAGGTATTTTTGATTTGTCAGGTAGAACTAGAACAAAAGGTCCAAGTTTTGATAGCTGAAGATGGACAGAAGACAACAAGGATTTGGGTACTCCTCAACAACGAGAGTAATTAATCAGGAAATAATTTTCACTATGGAAGATAATAAATCAAGAGTGACTATTTTTTTTTTTGTTCTGTGAATATATATCAGCAGGTGTGTAGTTAAAGTAGAATGGAATATTAAAGATGCATTACTAGAAAAAAATAATGTTTGTAAATTGGAAATAATCTGAAGCAAAGATAACCAGAAGCAGTATCATTGAGTAGCCTTTGAAGCTGATTATTTTCTTTTCTTGAAAATATTGAACTACAGCCTACAATGCCAAAGCAAGTCACATATTGTTAGTGAAATATTGAACCATATGATAATGAACACATTGTAGTTTCTCTTTGCATTGGTCTTCACGGCATTGATTTATCTAAAGAGTAAAATATACATAGTGTTCATTGGTATCTCATGTGCTTAATTTCATGGCATTGGTGTTAGAATACCTGAATAAATGGATGAATAAAAATTTATTTAAAAGGGCACAGAAATGGTGAGCAACAAAATTGTTAGATTTGTTTTGTAACTTGGGTAAGGTTCCTGGATCTTAAGTAAGAGCCACCAGATTGTTAAAATAATTTACACCTAACTTCCACAGTTAGGTGTCATAACATCTAAACACCTTCACCTTTTTTTCCTGAATCCCATTGAAGGTGATGTAATTTAACAATTTCTTACAATTATTCATCCCTCTAGTTCCTTGCTGAATTAGTGCAAGATGCTTAAAAAAAACCCCAGCTGATTTTTGAAGCTTTTTTTCTGATGTGACATTTTAAATTAAGGATTCATTCCGCCACAACAGATTCTCAGTTTTGAGTCCTTTCTTAGCTTGGTTCTCTAATTTAGTCCATCACATACATTCACTGACTGCTATGCTTTTCTGCTTAACCGGGATTACTAGGAGTTGGTTTTCTTTCGATAAAAGGCAGTTTGACATTTTCCTGAGTTATTTTGGGGGAAGTGAGTCCTTGGGCTGCGTCTCTACAAATAAGATTTCTCATGAAAAAGAATGCTGCCCATTTTTCACTTAGGCTTTCATGTTTGTGTTCTTTAAAACCATAATTTAATGTTTGTGTGTTATCATACGAAATGTGTAGCATCTTGTTTCCAGAAAACCCCTGTGGAGACAATAATAGGATATAAAGTTGCAATTACATGTATTATATGGGTTCGATTAGCCTAGCTAGGAAAACATATCTGCATTTAAAGCAGCTCAACCTCATTTTCGGTGCCCTTGATAATAAAATTTCTATTTATTTTTAGCATTTTTTCATCAATTGATTTCAGTGTACTTGATCATTTAGGGTTTCATGGTCAAAAGCATACTAAGAAAATTAGTATCAAAATAATAAAATCCCTATAGCACAGGGTATGGTGAATACTTCTGAAGTTCATGTCAGGGGGATCCTCAGCTGATATCAAATCAGGCCCATGAACATACTGCTTCACAGTCAAATTTATTCACCTATGCAGGAAAAGACTGCTGTTGCATTCTGCCTTTATAATGCTTTCTCCTCTGGTGCTCCTTGAAATACTCTCTCCCTCTGCTCAGATTTTTGTGGGTTTGTTTGTTTGTATTTCAATTAGATTCTTGCTTAGAGAAACTGAAAGCAGTAGGGATGCCTCTTGCAGTGTAACTGTCCAGAAAATCATAATTCAGTTTAGGTCAGAAAGACAGAACTCTTTCTGGAAGAGAGAATACATCTGGCAGGATGTATTTCCTTGGATTTTGCTACTCTGAGTAATATAGGAGGAAATGTTAAAAATGTTTGTAATTGGCAATAAGAATAAATAAAAGCATGAGACTAATTTAAGTACTGGTTTCCTGAGACACTTGCCTGAGCAAACTGGGTAGACGGCCTCTGATCTTCATCAGAGACATGAAGCTTCTGCTCCCAGGTCTGTTCCTTAAGCATTAACTGCAAGAGAATCGAGACTTTGGTGTATAGAACATATAATTTGTGCCAGCATACCCTTGAAGGACTAAGATTATTTTGCCATGTTTTCATAGTAACCAGAGGTACCCATGGAATGGATCATGAATAAATTCAGAATATCAGTGGATCAGTAAATAACAATAATAACAGCAACAATAGTAATAATGTCACACACACAAACTGCTTAAATTGTATTCTTAATTTAGACTTCCACAATTCTTAATTTTTATGTCTCAAGGGTTTGGATTTTTAGTTTTGAGGCATAGACAAGCTATCAAATAACTCTGGAAACAAATGCTTTTGCTCTGCTATTTGCACATTTTGAACATGTGGGAGAGAGGGGGGAAGTTTCTGATGGAAATTTCAGTCATGCTTATAAAATGAGTGCAACACGAGTAAGTTAAAAACATGTCGTTGTAGACCAGTAAAACTTTCAGCCAGAACTGGCCCAGGTTTCAGATTAAGTACTAGACTAATCTTGTCTAATTATACCTTTTAAAAGCTGAAAAGCGGTAATATGAGTTATTTCATACACAATGGCTGCAAACAGTATGCCTGCTCTGAATGTATATTTCACATTGAGCCTGGAATGACCACAAAACATTAAAAAATCCAATAACTTCTCCACATAACTGTGATTTTTTTTTTTTTTTTGTTCAACAAGCATGCTGCAGCTTCAAAAGTCTGATTAATATCTGGTATTTGTGTTGTGTGTTTTCTTTTAGGCACTAGTCCTGTAGGCATTCTAAGTGTTTTGGCCCTTGTTGTTGTGGTTTCATAAGAAATACAATGAATCTGCAGGTTTAAAAATGATGTAGAGAATACATTAGATTCTTAGCTTGACAAAATACAATGAGGAAAGGCTATTCCTTAACTTGTTGGGGTATTTCTTTTGTTTTGTTTTTATTTGATTGACAACTTCATTGTAATTTTTATGTTTGGGGTTTTTTTTTTTTCTGTTTTATTCAAAGTAAGAATCAGGCTTAGTTAATATAAATGGCAGATATGGGCTGATATAGCATGGTATATAGCTCTGAAGTGAATCTGAAGATGTGTGGATTCTTTCCTGATCATATTCCCCCACCTGACAGAGTGATACGAAGCCACTGGAATTTTCATCAGTAAAAAATAGCCAGGTACATTTGTTTTTAGAAAGTGCTTTGATATTTTTAAGGCATGATTCTATGTAGATAGACAAGTTATCATTACTATGATGTGATGCTTAGTGTTAGACCTATGTCAACATCTTAAAGCAAGTCCTATATTTGACTCAGAATATCCCTCAAGTAGACATTTAATTTCTTTTGATTTGCTAGGTCCAAAGTGCTACTGTTTTGTTTTTAATAACTTTGAGAAAAATAAATTTAAATCTACTATCTATCTAAATCATGACATCAAAATAGCACTGGCAAAATAAATGATCTTCACTGTGGAAATACTTTGGAAGTTGCAGGTACACAAGTTCGCAACAATATTTTGTCGTTTGGAACTTGATTATGCTGATAACACACTCATGTTTTAGTTGTTGCTGAGTAGCACTTACCCTGATCAAGGACTTTTCAGTCTCATGCTCTGCCAGTGAGGAGGGGCCCAAGAAGCCGGGAGGGGCGCAAGAAGCCGGGAGGGACCAGAGACAGGACATCTGATACAAACTAGCCAAAGGGGTATTCCATAACACAGCACATCATGCTCCACTTATGAAGTGTGTGTGGAGGGGGTGGTGTTGGCCTGCAGCCACCAATCACTGTTCAGGGATGGGATGGGCATTGGCCAGTGGGTAGGGAGCAATTGTGCTATACATCACTGTTGTTTCTTGGGTTTTATTCCACTCTCTTTCTTTTGCATTATTATTATTATTGTTATTACTGTTATTGTTTTAAATTATTAAACTGGTTTTATCTCAGCCCCTGTGTTTTACCCTTATCCAATGCTTTTCCACATCCAACCAGGGGGTAGGGTGTGAGGTGTAAGTGAGCTGCTGTGTGGTACTTAGTGCTGGCTGGTGTTAATTCGCGACATGCTGAAAGACAGTCTTTTTAATTAGCTGCATAGTACACAAAATATGCCATACAAGTATCTGATTATTTTACAAGATTGAACAGATACTTTTTCACTGAGGAAGTCGTAAAGTATTTGATTTCTGGGAGTAGCATAGAATACTGTTTGAACAAGAAGTTTTATGGGCATTAGTAACTTCCCTGCCACATATAACTGAATCTAGAGCTATTGGTCCAACAGAGAATTACAACAGTATTCTTATTGACTTAACAAATAGAGACATTTGAGTGGCTTGTATAAAGTTGCCCTGGAAAAGGATAATTTTTATTATAACATGTAGCCTGAAACTATCTGATGGAAGATGAAAATATAACAGCTAGGTAAAAATATTTCCAAAGAATTAAAAAGTAGGAATCTAAAAGTCACATACCATGCAAGAAGTGTACCGGTGTAACAATCATTTAGTCATTCCTATAGACAGTTTTTGCCCTTTCTTATTAAATGTCTGAGTTTAATTTATGGAAAAGTACTTATTCCCAAGATGCTCATGTAGTGACGTCAGATTGAAATCTCATGTACACTTTGATCTCCAATAGCTAGTATTGTGATAAACGAAGCATATATTTCTAATTACAGTCAATAAAACAAAATGCTCAACCTGTCCCTATATTATTGAACTGGATGCAATTGTTTTTAAAATACTGAGTTTAATCCAGTATTTTAACATGATCTGGGGTTTAAACAAAATCATGATTACAGCATATTTTATAGTAATGTCTCATTTAATCCACATTTCAAAACACAGTAAGTTAGTAGAGGAGTAAAGGCAACACGACCGCTTCTGTCTTTGCCACAGCTTCCCTCTGTCCAGGGAAAGATGTTACCCCTCTGTACCTCATTTTACAGATCTGTGAAATATGGATAATTATACCTTTCCTTAACAGTTGCTTTGAGTTATGTCAATGTGCCACATAGTCATCTACTTCTACTCTGTGATGCTATTCATTATAACTTTGAATGATTAAGAAAGCTATTAGGCTATAATGAAGAAAGCTGTATCTGAGTATGCAGAGGTCCAAGGGAAGGCTGATGCAGGTAGCTAAAGGTATTGTATGTGTTTTCCTAAAGATTTCTAAGATCATACTGGAAGTGTGTCCTGAGACTGAACAAACTCTGGGAAGGTTCTGCTGGGAAGGTTCTGCTTTGACAAGAACAGATAGATGGCATAATGAGAGTAATAACTCGGTTGGCTGCTGAGGTAGTTTTTTCCTACAAAGCAACTTTAGTTCTCTTGCCCAAGTTAAGCTGGAGCCTCCTGTTTCTCATCTATAAATATTCCTGATGTAAGAGACTGAAGATGTACATGGTAGGTATGTTTTATACAGAGATATATGGCAAGCTGTGTGCAACATTCTTTCAGTGACAGTAGTTTTGTCCTCATGTGGGTACTGGGAGAGGACCTATTGTAGCATGATTATCTATAGTCAGTTCATGATCATACCATAGTATATAATGTATGGAGTATATTAATCATATATGGAAGACATAATTAAAGGCATAATCGTATATTGAAGGACAGTTCATCTCTGACCTTCACAGTTGCCATTTTGTGATCAGCCACTGAAATATCTGGGCTTTATTCCTGAAGAGGGAATGAAGTCTTGGCACTGTTATCTGTGATCTGCTTTGTTTTAAAGACAGCTGATAGATTCCACAGTATCAGTGCTAATGTGAGTCTCCTTTCCCTGGCCGTAAGGACACCATCCGTCAGTGCCATCAAAGCTATTCTTCTGCTTCATGTTTGTGAGGGAGCTGTGTGACGTGTTCACACCTCATAGTTTGCCAGTAAATGACAATAGCTATCAGTTTGTATCTGTCTCTTGAGTTTGAAACTTTCATGAAGATGAATGGAGTGTATCACATCAAATAAGCTCAGTGCCCTCCACTACTGTATCAGGATCCTTTCAGAGCTCCCCATTCATGGATTGCATTTCATCCATATTGAGCATAGCCATTGAAATAGCATAGCTATTTCAGTCAAAGCATTCCTTGTTAAGAAAACACATGCATTTACTGCAGGCTGCTGTGCTTTTTATGGGTATTTGTAATCTTTAATCAACTGATCTATTAATAGTGATGTATTCTTTCATATTCCTGCATCGGTAAAGCTCACATTGGTTACCTCTTCAAACAATATAAAAGGCTGTATTGAGTTAATTTTCTTTTGCATGTATGATTTCACACATTTTTCTGTTAATGTCACATGAGCAGATTTGGGTCAGTTTTGTGTTAATTTGCTGTATTGGAAGTGAATATCAAGAAGCTTAAACAGTGAGAGCTGGTGGGAACATATCTACCGCACTGAAGCATTTAATACTTTTTTAAAAAACCCCTTGACTTCGGTGTAGCTTCAGTTGACCTCTGTTGTAATACAGAGCACCATTTTAGGATGGGGGAAGCCATGTGTGAAGAGAAATAACGGTTAAAAAATAAATGCTGCCTTTGTTTGACTTGCCTTTTCTGCATAAGTACACACATAGGAAAGCTAGGACTATGCATGTTGTTTCTATTCCCATGATCCACGTCTTTCCAGAACCAGTTTTCTACAAGTCCTTATTTTTAAAGCAGAAACACTAAGGAAGTCAGCAGCAAGTCCTACACTGAAAACAGAAAATCATTTGGCTGCTTGTATAAACTCAACAAAAGTGTTTTCCTCAGGTATTATGGAAAGCTTCCTAGCAACGTCCTTTCATTTAGTCTATCTATCACCCTTTTTCAAAAAGGATTCTGAGAATATTTTAAGCACAGATTATATCTGCACATTTTCTGTTTCCTTCTGCAGTATATCTTTTCTTCCTCAAACTACAGCTAAAATCTTGCCCTTCTGGTTTTGCTAACCTTTGTTTTGTCTCACTCTTGAAATCATATTATAAATTCTATGTGGCAGGGCCCATTCCTTCTTGCAGTAGTCTGAAAGTGCCTTTTAGAATTTCATGTACTGTAAAGGTAATGGTTAAAGATTTTTAAAAAACCCTTTTGGTTTTATGCAATTCTGTGAATGGCCGTGATGCTGCTATGCATGGTTTAAATGAACAGGCTCTGTGACGCACAGTCTCATTTTAAATGATCCTAAAATGAGCTTTTCAGAACAGTAAAGCAAGCCAAAAGAAAGTAGGAATGTAATTATATATTTTAATATAAATAATAGCAAGAAGAGTTTGAATTATGATAGTGATACCTTGCCATAACCAAAGGAAGTCTATAGCAGAGTGAGAAATAGTGGTCTGTTTTCAAACCAGTGGTACAAATTCCAAGGAATGAACTTTAATGTCTTGTATCTCAATCACTGCTTTTATGTTTCGTGCAAGGGAGCAGTCTGAGCAGTTTCACTTTCTGAATCCTGTGATCTTATAATTAAGACATTTCTCCAAATTTCTTTTATTGCTGTTTTACTGAAAGACAGAAATTTGTATGACATTTTTCATGTCTTTAAACAAGAATAAAAAGAAAAAAATAAAACTGCTGTCATGCAAAATCATGCTAGTGTTCATAGGTTTATCAGCAGTATCAAGATTTCTTGGTTCAGCTTCTGGCTTTGTGTGGAAATGTGGTTTGGTAACTGTGGAAAGCACAGCCAAATACATAGATTTGAAATGCAGCTTGGCTAAGTCTGTGCAACTTGGGTCTGCTCTGTTAAAAACATGGGGTTTAATTCCTGCTGCACCACAAATGACAGCTCCTGAGTTAATCCACCTGCAAACTATGGCAAATGATACTTGTCTGTTTCTTAATGATGCCTTGCTGCATAATAAGGGTTATGTAGTGCATAGTATTATTAACGTCAGATGAAGATCTGCAACTAGAACTTGTGGCTCACTGCCCATCATATTTTTGCTAGGATAAGGGTGCTTTACAGATATAATTTGCTTGTATACTCTGTAGCTGTATGTGAGTTTTTGCAAGGCTTGGAGTTTAATGGATGTGATTAGCGTATTGGGAGTTCCATGGAGCTCTGGGCATGCCTAATGCAGTTAGGGGCTCAATGTGCCGGGAACAAAAACTCAGAGGAGTTTTGATATGTCAGAAACTGTAGGGCTCAAGTACTCTCAGTGCAGATTTAGTTCATTCGTGGGAATGACTGAGTGACTCCTGCTGGAAAGGTAGGGAGGATAGCAAAGAGGTAACTCTGAGGCAGAAAGAGAAAGTGTGGATGATTGTAGACCAAAGTATTCATATTTGGCAAAATTAAAAGTAGAATTATATAATTCTAGGCTCTTATCCTGAGGCTTTTTAGGTGGCTTCTTTGTAGGCAAAATGTCCATGGATGCCAGTGGGATTTTTTCTGTGTAAGGAATGCTGGAATACATTGTAATTAGTAAGGCCTGCTTTGCATCAGATATTGTTGAGGAATGGTCAAGCTGGGCAAGTATAACTTAAAAGGACACTTGTAAGTGGTACAAGTCCCTGTAAGCAGATCTCTAGTTTATGTTGTCAGAATTTTGCTGAAGGTGATAGAGATTCAATGTACATCCCAGCTGAGGAATTAGTCCCCATGAGAGAGAGATTCAGGTTGAACTCTGCTGAGTTGGAAAGAAAGTGGGGGCATCTTCTACTTATGTCTTCCTTGCGTTACCTCATCTTGGTTGCCTGACGTTGATGGTCTGAAGAAATCTGACTGAGGCTGGATTACTTATGTATGGAGAGGGCAGGATAAGACTTATTTATACCTGCTCACATTTGTTTTCATGAATCAGTAAGTGTCTAGCCCTTTCTGAAGTAGTAGGGTCAAGGGGCATTTAATACTGAGCATTCAGCGTAATTAAATATTTGCAAGTATGTTGCACATATTTTGTTTTCACTGAAGTTATCAGTATAGCCCCACATTCCATAAGGTACTAATGCAGTATGGCAGAGATAAGTATGTCATAGAAGGAGAAAGAGAGCTAAAGTACTGTCATATGTAAGCTGTTAGTGTAATTATATTTTTTAAGTGGTGCCTTAAATTGATTGCTTGAACTGTGTTTCCAGTTTCTGTAGAAGAAACAGTAGAAAATAATTTGTATGAAGGCTTCAACCTTTTGTTTAAGTCAACAACACATAAAGCATTTTAAGTTTGCTTTTTTACTGTTGAAGTCCCATAATCTATGAGGCATACTTGGTCATGAAGTAGCTTGTTATTAAAATATAATATCACGTTCATCTGTGATTATTATTTTAATTCAGTGCTTGGTTGACTTATACAAAGCTGCCTGAACTCTTTCAGTAACCACTCTCCATTCGCCTGCATTACATTTAATTTATACCAAGATGATAAAAAATTTGATTTATTTTACAACAGATCAGTAATTGTGCTCTACAAATAAGTCCGTAATGATAATCAACAGCATTTTCAACATAATTTAATTTGTCTTCTCCCGAGAGGTAGTTAAATGCAGTAATAATAACACTACTGTTATGGACTCTGCTGCAGTTAATCATGGCCTGAATATGCAGACAGCCCCAATATTGTATTGACAGAAATTAAATTAACCATCAGCTTGGGCAATCAGTGGCTGTACAGCTATTAAAAGTAATAAAGGCAACAAACCCCAACCATAGCCAATTATATTTTGACATATAAACGAAAAAAGACAGATGCTTTTGATTTGAAATTTTTATTTCACTGGAAGTAAAGAAGACATATCTTTTCATATACATTATTTCCTATGCCTTAATTAGCCAATAATACACATCACAGCCTAAGAATCATACTGACATAATGTAATATCACAGGTATATTTTTAGTGCCTCTTAACCCAACCATTTTATTATCTCCATATAAAATGGCTTGGTATATGCTGCAAAAGGTATATGTCAAAATGCATAAGCAAGACAAGGTGCAACCAACATTCTAAAACAATTTCAAGAGATCAGAAAAAAAGTATCTCTTTGAGTTTAGTGTGGCATAGTTTTCCTAAAATCCTGCCAAGGTGAGAAACAAGACTCAAATTTCCTAAGAGGACTAATGACTTGGATTGTGCTTTGGAAGGGAGAAAGGAAGAGTTATTGTTTTCACTATATAGGTGGTTAGCACTTAATTTTTATTTTTTTATGTAAAATGAGGTATCCATAACTTTGTAAAACTTGCTTTTATGTTGTGTTCACTTTAATATCTATTTTGTCTGGGAAAAAACACATATATAAGTGTATTCAAAACCAATATTACACTAATGGTAAAGTTTAAATACTTCTTGTAAATACACTTGTATACAGAATAGTAATTTTATTTATATTTAAAGGGAAATAGAATAGTTCACATTTAAGGGCTATGGATATTTTATGAGGAAGCGATGTTTTACCTTAACAAATCAGAGGAGTTAACAGGTAAAAAATTCTGAACATCTGAATATGTTTAATTTACCTTGTAGTACTTTCTATAGGTTTACGGCTTGAAAAGTATGTATTTCAGCTTATTGCAATTTATATCTCAGGATGCAAGAGAAATAGAATAACATAATATGCCGTTGTTCTTAATCAAAATCAAACCCAGCACATGCAAGAAGAGTATTTTGAGAAGTATTTATCTGTCACTTTAAACAATGTTTCGTAATATTACATGGCATTTTCCTGGTGTATCACTATCTTTCTAAAGTGTTTGGAAAACTTGGCATTTGTACAGTGATGTGTTACTTGACTTTTTCAGACTGATAACCAAAGTCCCTGTGTGGCAGAAGGATGAAGCTTTTTAGGTCAGAACTGAATTTTGTTGTCTAACCCCATAATAATCCATGACAACATTAGTCCAGATCCATTGAAAAGCATAAATACCTGCTTAATTTGACACATAGTATTACCGAATTCTTATGATTTTTCCAGTTCCTGAGGAGTTTGCTGTATAGGGGCCTTACCCAGGAGATGAGAATAATCCTTCGCCTTTAAATCTTTTTGCTCCTTAGACTTATTAAATTCAGTATAGTTTACTTACATAGAAAAGGAGAATAATCCTGCAGGAACTACAAGATAAAACTTTGTGTCTTGGTTTATGCAGGTCAAGCTAGGAGCTCAAGGTTTTTAGAAATTCCCTTGTGGCCATAAACCCATGAATTGAAGTTCTTAAAACAAAAAGTTTGCTCAAGAAATATGGAAGAGATTTCTCTTATTCCACAAGAAAGGCCAAAAGTCAGCCCTCTCCAGCCATTTTGAAAGAAGTCATTCTGTAGTATGTGTGACAGATCGCAATGTTATAAAGGCTTTATCTGAGCTCATGTAGAATCATCATTATAAGCAGTATATCCTTGCCTTAACCATTAGCAGTCTAGCTATAATAAATCTCTTCAAAGATCATTTTGCTGTACCATTTTGGTGTATATTCCATGTAGAATGTGCACTTACCTCTAAGGATGAATGTAATAATATGCTGTCACATGTTAATGTTTAGATGTAGAGTTGGGTTTAGGTATGTCATGTGATGGCAAAATTCAGATTTCCTTAAGTTGTACAGCATTGAAAAATTCCTCTTCTAGTTATGTTTCTGGGCTTCGATTTTCTTAGACTTTATAAATACCTTTCTTTACTGAGGAACAATTGTTTTGTAAACAGTAGTATGAGGGCCAATATCTATTATGACACTTCTGATGAGGAAAGACAGATATATCACTCATGGCTATTTCAGTGATGAGTTATCTTTCACCTCTGTAGCCATGAAGATATATGTCATAACAGACATCAACTATCATTGTAATGCAATTTTTCTCAACATACATTTATAACAGCGTTTTTTGTAAATGGTGCTGATTGCTGACAGAAACTCAGAGGGTGGGAGATATGATTCCTTGTACTCACAGTGCAGGAAATACAGCTTAGGTAGTGAATATTATATCTGATGCATATTTGCTTCCATCCTATAACTTTCTTCCAGGTAGGCTGCAGGTTTCCATAAAGGAATCCACTGCATTAAAATGCAATCTGGAAATTCTGTTGCCTCAGACACTAATATATATTCACTTATATTTGTTCAGAGAAGCAAGGTACGCAATATAGAAGTAAGCAGCAGATTGCAACTGTACTAATTGTAAATTGATTCAATAGGGTAGGAATCCTATTATAATTTTGAGGGTTTATGGGAAAATAAAAACTAATCTTACAGTGGTGTACCAAATGAAAAGGCTGGTTTTTTTTTACTTCAGCATTAAATAGAACATGAAAGTATTTCAGTCCTTACTGTGCCTAAGTTTATAGACAGGGAGCAACTTACCATAAACAAAACAAATCTTGAAAATCTGTGTCTAGCATCAGCCACAACAGCAAGTCAATTGTTATTTCTTTGTTCTGGCTCTTAAACCATAGAGATCTAGACCACCAGAGGTATTTTGATAAATACAAACAGCAAATATGTAAGTTAAGCCAAAATCAAACCTAAATTAAGCCTAAACCAAGTCTATAATATTTGTGCCAGTTTTGCTTTCTGTGAAAAATTTCTCTTGATATCTTCAAAGCCCGTGTTTCAAAATGGTCTAACCAGGGTAAAAGAGAATCTAGCAAAACAGCTCTCCTAATCATGAGGAACTTCCAGAAAGGATTCCAAATTGACTTGCAACTAGGAAATCTCTCATTTCTCTTTAGCTTCACAAATCAACTAAAGTCAGAAAACTGGGCTCCATCTTACCATTTTGCTGTCAGTGATAACAAGGGAATTGATCCTTAAACATCTTTGCTACCTTTTTCACCTATCTAGGAAAGAGTTTTGAGGATTTACTGTGAGGCCCTATTTGCTATGACAGAGTATCAGCTGTTGTCTCCAGTTGGCAGAGACTCTTTTCTTGTAAATGTTACTCTTTCAGCAGTACAAAACAACTTGGCCACCATTAAACTGTTCTATAGAGCCTCAATGAATGTTTTTCACACCAATTAATATATCACTGAAAATTGTATAGTGCTGAACAAGATTGTCCTGCCAGTCTATGTATATATTTAGTCCAGGCACACAGTTCATGCTGAATGGTAGAATATTTATGGAATAATATTGTACCAAACCTATATAGGGTTTACAGGTATTTGCACACATATAACCCCAGAAATATTTCTGTTTCTTCAAGAAATCAGCACTCACTTTTTCCTTCATTTGCCAATTTTATGTATTTTATTTGAAATATTTAAACAATGCAAAACCTCTTTGTTGATATACTACATAAATAATTAAGCTAAAATTAAGGTCAGGAATGAAAAGAGTAGGGCTGTTAAAAACTGCTATCTCAGCTGTCTGTTGGATGGTATTTTTCCATTCCAGCTGTTCTTATTGGACATGTAGCTTACTATTTATGGATAACATAAAATGAGAAAATACTAACATGGAACATCCACTGCTTTAAACTGTTAACTTTTGCATTCCTTCACTCCGATATTGACAATCTTAATATTGCATTATCATGTATTTCTCTGTCTAAGGTTGTCTTGGATGATAAGTAACTCTTTTAGAAGAATTTATCAATCAGAATAAATTTTGAAATTGCTGTGTTTGTATGCTTGCTATATACAAATGCACATATATATTACATAAAACTGTTGTATTGTTAATCATGTTAGCATTAAAAATATTTCCTTAAATCAACAGCAATCATAAGTATACATATGCAAAGAACAGAAAGGTTGATGTGGAGTGAAATTTATTGCAAGGTAACTGTGAGTGAGAACAGAAAACTTTTTAAATGACCTGAAACTTTCATTGAAAAAGCAAAGCTGTTTCTTCATGTTCCTTCTTTCCTTATTTTTTTTTTTTCTAATAGTGAAGTTGTAAATGGTACTTGATTTTGTGATAATATAATGAGGCCCAATGTCTATAACTTCAGTGAAATGGGGACTTTGTCTTTTTGTTAGAAAGATCTCTATATGTTGCTATACTTTGTAATTTTATGATTAAAAAAAAAAAAAGGGCAAAAAAAGAAGCAAAAATAAATTATTTCTTTTGTTCCTCCCATCCTTTCTGTAGTTGAGAAGTATTGACCTCATATTTGGATTGCAAATACTGGAAAATTGTGGACTGGAAGAAACAGTTGCTTCAGGATGTATAGCTTGCTCATGTTACTCTTCCTAACAATTTATTTTGATCTAACATTAATGAAACCATGCCCAGACAGGTACATAAGGAAACTCAAAGGCTGTGGAGACAAACTGGTACTGGCATTTCACACTGCAACCTCTCAAAGAGATAGACTATAAAATCCAATGATTGGATCTGTAGTACTGCAGTTACCAGTCAATAACTTGTGGATTAATTAACTGTCCACTTTCAAAAAATACAGAATTTTATTATACTTTCCTTGGGAGTTAGTATGTTAAGGCAGATGCCACAACCACAGTTTCTGTTATCAAGACTGCACATCTGAGATATCCAGTTGTTTGCATTATTACTAACCACTACGTGAACACAATCACCCTCTTGCTCACAGGACGTGCCATGGGAATTGCAGCTGGCATTAGACTACCTCTAGAACTGCAGACTGGCTTCCCAAATATGCACTTGACTTAACCAGTGGGAAGAAACAGTTAGATTATAAGCAATAGCTGAACACTAAGCATCATCCTTGTTATGCTGGTATTGTCTAGAATCCAGAGTGGCAACAGATCAAAACAGAAAAACATAACTTAAAGAAACAACGTGGTATTTTGATAGCACTTGTTTTAAAAATGCAAGCACATACCAGCTTGATTTTAAGCATGTTGTTGTTGTAAAGCTATAACAGCTGAATGAGCCTTTCTCTGGATAAGCTTTTTGTATTAGCTGTCAGTTACTCAGCTCAGAGACTTCTGTTCATTCCCGAAAAGTGCTAAAGGATATATTTCCTTAATATTGTTTTTGGGGCCAAGTGTTTGCTAGGCTGAAACATCTGATACAGGAGTCTTATCCTTCTCCTCTTTAAATTTTGCCATAATTGCAAAATTTATTTTTGCATTTAACTCAAATGGCACAGACAGCAGACTTGTAATGCAAACCACAGAATCTCCTCATAAAGTGGGATGAGAGATTAGAAATCCAAAATATGAAAAGTAATGCTCTTGCTTAGGGTTTCTGAGTGTGGGACTTCACTGTGGAAAAGAAGTAATGCAGAAAACACTACCTCAAACTGCTTCATCATCCTTCTTGTAATCTTTTATTTTTAAAACCATTAATGGACATATTTCAAACTGCTGCTTTATCATTGCCCCCTTCTCACTCTGATTTTGCCTTCTATTTCACTACAGTATTTCATTTCCATCTATGACATCATCTTAGTCCTCACTAGGGGAAGGGGAAAAAGAGGCGGGGAGAGAAAGGAAAAGAAAAAAAAACCCGTAACAGGAAAAAAACCTCCTTCCTTGGCAACAGAAATACCTTTAAGTGTAACATAATTACCATCTCTCTGCCCTTTCTCCCCCCTCTGGGACTATTCAGAAAACCCTACAACATACACTTAAATCTTCAGCTTCTCAGAGACACTACACACAGATGGGAAAGATTTGATTAAAATTACAGTGCTTTAGGTTCAACTTCACCTATTAAGAAAAAAAAAAAGATCTGGTGCTGGACTTTTTTCCCTGAGAAATAACTAGGCCACAGTAATTACAGACAGGGCCCTGCTGTGCACCATGAATAGGATCCCTGGGGTGGTATTTTCCTGTAACCTGTCTATGTAAGGCTGTTGACATCAACATGAATGATAACTATGCCAGGTTTCCTTTTTTTTTTGTTTGTTTTCCTTTTTTTTTTTTTTTAATCCTTTTTATGCCTTTGAAAAAGAAGGGGAGGAGAAAGAAAAGAAGTGTTGTGATTTACATTTTTTTGTGTCAAGGATGCTTTTATGTACTTTTCTATACATCTGTGTGATTATTTTCTTAGATTATTTTTCTTGAAGTTGAATTTTGGCCTTCAAGCAATGAAGACACCAACACAAGGCCAGTAATAGGCACAGAACATTAGACACTGTTGAAGTCCAAATGTTAGCATTTTTCCCAGTATTCAAATTAGTAGGAGCTTTCATTTTTAAGCATTTACCCACTTTAAGACAGTTGACTTGTACAACTAGGTACTGTCCACCAAATTATTTTTGTATGCATTTCAAGTCATGTTACACATTAAAATCTACACTTTGTCATTGCTTCAGCTGATAAAAGACCTGAACTACCCATCAAAAGATTACATTGCACTGGTGAAGGGGAGACTAGAAATTGTAGCTGTTGGCACACCCCAGGAATTGAACAGAATCAGTGGAAAGTGTATTAGTAGATAATATCTAAATAAGAAAGGTAAGGAAAGAGCAATAAGCATTCGTGTCAGTATGTTAGGATGGGGCTAAAGAAGAGTAGTGGAAGGTTAGATTGAGCTCGTACCGTAACTGGAAGTGCATGTAGGAGACTCATGGAATTTAGAAGAGGTACTGTCTGGAGCATTCCCAAAAATGTCAAAAACTGAAGGATGTTTGTTGGAAAAAGCAAAAGGCAGCAAGGACAAAGTCCTTCCCTTCTTTCTGCTTATTTTGTGTTTGTAAAAGAAATATAAAGCACCAATCTGACCAGCAGAGAGTGTTTGCCAAGTTCAAATGAAGCTCAGGCTCAGTTATTAACGGAAACGTTGAGGCACCTCTTACATCATGTGCTCAACCTTCTAGAAGATGATCTTCATGACTTGGCAATCTGAGGAAGAGACAAGTTAAGTGAATCTTTGTTTTACTGACTCTTGACTGATATTTGCCTTGAACGTGTCTACTGCTAACTCGTGTAAGTAAATGCATCTCTGAAGAGGCGTGTCTCAAAATCAAATGTTAGAGTCAGTTCAGGTATCTCAAGATAAACTAGGAAATGTAACCTATTCTGTGACAAAAAATCTTCATTCTGGTGTAGGAGAGAATCAGGACTATTACAGACTCAAAATAATTGGCTTTTGTAGATACCAACCAAAAAGAGAGTTTTTCAGAGGAATTTTTGCTCTGAAAATTTTTTGAGAGTACTAATAGGCAACTGGTTCATGCTAGGATACCTGATAAGCTTGAGAAGGATGCTAACATCATGAATTGATCAGGAATGAGAGCTATTGGTTGAGAAATGACACATAGGCTGAGCATAGACTCTGGTGGTGCATGGAGAGCTGTAGATGCTTATGCTTGATGTAATAAAATAACATGGAGCCAGACAAGGGGATACAGAAAGAGGAATAATATGGTCAAAGCAATAGCCTGGGAAAATGATCTTTGAGAGTTAGAGAATAAAACCTCATAGTGTGTTTTAGAGGAGATGTGTAAAACTCTTCAGTGTCTTCCAGGGAGCACTGAAGAACACGGAGCATTTGGGTGAAGCTTAGTTCCTCATGTGCCTCTCAGGTTGAACAGAGATTAATGTTTATAACATTTCCTCTCTAGTTATTGGAAAGGAGGGGACTGAAAAAGCCATGCTTGGAAGCCTTGTGAGAGGGAGCTCACCTCCAAGCATGTTGAGATGCCCCTGCTTTCTCACTTGGAACAGTCATTAGTATAATCTGCACAGTGCTGTGTTGTGCTTATTAGTCACATTCTCCATGTGGTGGTTTTTCCCATTCTCTTTGTACTTTCATGGGGCCCTCTGTTACTGATTTTATTTTCTATTTATTGTCCTGAGCTTCCATTCTTCTGTAGTATCTTTCAGCCATTTTCTGTCTCTTATGAAATTGTTCAACTCTATTCTTCTTCGGTTCCTTACTTGCCACAAGGGCTATTCCTATTGCCATCTTTAACAATTGAACATTGAGGCAGGCTCTAAAGTCCCGAGTTGGACTTAAACACTGTAAAGGCAAGGGAGAGTCCTTTCCTGCCTCTTTGTTAGCTGAAAGAGTGGCTTCTGCCCTTTGAAGCAATTGACAGATGCAAAGAAACACTTCTGCAAGACAAAGCTACCCCCCTCCCTCACTCATCTCAGCTCCCATAGCCTCTGTCCGACCCTCCTTCCTGAGTTGCATGGCAGCAATTCAATGTGCCTGGCAGTGAGAGAACTGCTTCTGTAGCTCTTAGATATCCTTATTCATTTATTTATTTATTCTATGCCTTCTGGCCATATGTGAAATGTTAGTCTTCGTTTCATAGCTTACCCTCCTGACTGGTGAAAACTATTTTGGCTCACAGTATCATAGAATCATAGAATCGACTAGGTTGGAAAAGACCTTTAAGATCATCAAGTCCAACCATTACCTCAGAACTGCCAAGACCACCACTAAACCTTATCACTGAGGGCTTAATCTACACAGTTTCTGAACACTTCCAGGGACAGTGACTCCACCACTGCCCTGGGAAGCCTGTTCCAATGCTGATCACGCTCTCTGTGAAGAAATTTTTCCTAATATCCAATCTAAATCTCCCCTGTCCTCAGCACAGTTACTCACTGTTACAGGTTACTCGCCTTCTCTGGTGGTTTTTGCAAGGAATTTGCTTACCAAGGCTGGGTTTTCCCAAGCACTCTCACAGCTCCAATGATAATAGGTTTGTGTGTGCTGTAGGGTGATGGTGAGCTGATCCAGTCATATTTAGTTCACATTAATCACACCCTTTTACTCAAAACAGTATAGCTCTGATCTAAACCAGTTAAGCTAAAGATGTTTACACAAAGAGATTAATATAACTCAGAAAAGCATAACCTTTGTCCATAGAAATGTCTTAAGAGAATGAGTTTTATTCGGTGGGCTGGATATGTAAGAAGGTGTAGTTTGGATGTAGACGTCTAATTCTACATCCTAAATCAGCAGTAAAACAAAGCTTGTGCATGCAGAGAAGTTTCAGCTGCATACATGGAGATATAAAGAAGAAATGATCTCAGTTTAGAGCTGATGCTTGAGAATGCACAGGGAATTAAGGATAGCACTGACAAAATGAAGAGACAAATAGACTAACAGGTAAAGCAGAACAAAAATATAATCTTTACTTGTATTTAAAAATGCGCTTATATACTTTCTCCTTCATTCATCGTGCTGACTAAAAAAACCAAGAAAACTTTCTTTGATTTCTCAAGTTATCCTAAAGACACATACTCTCTTTTTTTCTTTTATTTAGAAATTTTTAAGTTGCATTACAGCCTCAACATGAGCAAATTCTTGAACAGTCTGTATCTCTAGGATACCATTTTTAGTTCAGAGAACAGATGAACCAGATGAACTTATTTATTATATTTATACCATAATGTACTTGTGATGCCTGACAACAATTGATATTAGATCAGCTATCAATTTGGAATTAATTAGGATGTAAGTGAATTTTTGAAATAATTAGATATAAATTAGT